>JAGTTH010002005.1:0-35465 GCA_022606485.1 Agraylea sexmaculata
AGAATCTAGTTGTAATCTAATAAAAAATATTATTAAGCACACGGCAGAATCAACTTTGGGTTACGAGACGAAAAAGAAAAATGGCTGGTTTAACACAGAATGCGAGAGTATCATTAAGGAGAAGAACAATGCCCGTGCACAAGTTCTTAATTGCAATAGCTTAAAAAATAGAGAGAAGTACAAAGAACTTCGTAGGAGTAGTAATAGAGTCATACAGTCGACGAAGAGGACATGGCTAAAACAGCAAATTATAGATGCTGAAATGTTTAGAGATAGGAATAATGCTAAGGAATTTTACAAGAACGTTAACAATAGTAGGAAAACGTTCAAACCTAGACTAAACTTTAATAGGAATAGCAAAGGCGAACTTCTCTGCGATCAGGAAAGTGTTTTAAATAGATGGTCGGAGTACTTTAGCGACCTATTAAATGATAAGAATAGCGATAAGGTAGCCAATAAGAACGCTAGTCTGTACCAACACGCCGCGCAACCACAAATACCACCACCCACCTACGAAGAGGTGTGCCACGCCATCAGAGGACTGAAGAGAGGGAAAGCCCCCGGAATAGACGAGATCTCCAGCGAACTCATAGCATACGGCGGGGATGCTCTATGGGCGCTATTACATAGTTTAATAGTATCTTTATGGGAAGGCGAAACGCTACCGAAGGATTGGGCAAGTTCGATAATTTGCCCACTCCACAAAAAAAGGTGACGTTAGCGTGTGCAGTAACTATAGAGGGATATCCCTACTATCAGTTATGTACAAGATATTCGCCAAGGTTTTAAAAAATAGGCTAGCAGAATACGCGGAGGAATGCTTGGGAGACTACCAAGCCGGATTTAGACCCGGGCGCTCAACAATGAACCAAATATTTACAATTAGGCAAATATTAGAGAAGTGTAATGAGGCCGACGTGGAGACTCATCACTTGTTCGTAGATTTTAGGCAGGCATTCGACACAATCGATAGGGATATTATTTACAGCACGATGAGAGAGTTTGGGTTTCCCGAAAAACTCATAAGTCTCTCAAAAATGACGCTGACAGACACCAAAACTACGTACGGATAAATGGTGTACTGTCGGAGTCTTTCATCACCAGAGCAGGCGTAAAACAGGGGGACGTGATATCCCCCTGTTATTTTCATTAGTTTTAGAAA
Organism: Agraylea sexmaculata; assembly: GCA_022606485.1. Lineage (NCBI taxonomy): Eukaryota > Metazoa > Arthropoda > Insecta > Trichoptera > Hydroptilidae > Agraylea > Agraylea sexmaculata. The sequence goes on from JAGTTH010002005.1 coordinate 1,163, forward strand.
AGGTTATGCGTCTTGCAGGTTGTAGCAATAAGTCTAATATCTTCTATAAGTCTTTTCAGGTACTCGCTTTCGCAGACGACGTAAATATTATCGCTAGAACTAAGAACGTGTTAATTGATAAGGTTAGAGCAATAAGGGATGCCGCCAAAACAGTAGGATTAGTTATAAACGTTGAAAAAAGTCAGTATATGCATGTGACATCCAACTCGGAATTGGTAGCACATCGTAGCCTGAAGGTAGACAATGACCACTTTCAGCAGGTTGAATCTTTTGTATATTTGGGAGCAGTGGTCACTAAGGAGGCTGGAAATAACTAGGACATAAACCTCGCCTGCAAAGTGCTAATAGGGCGTATTTCGGCTTAGTACGCTTGCTCCAGATCGTTATCTAAGTAGGAAGTACCATGTAGAATTATATAAGATAATTAGGCCAGTACTAATTCATGGTGCAGAAACATGGGTTATTACCAAGACTGAGGAGGATAGCTACTTAGGTTCGAGCGGAAGATTCTTTAGAGGATCTTTGCCCTGTTCAGAGGCACCGGGACTATTTAGAATTAGACGGAACGATGAGATTTACTCATTATATAAGAGCGTGAACGTAGTGCAATTTATTAGGGCTTAACATTAGGTTGGGCCGGACACGTGGAAAGAGCAGGAGGGATAGTATCGGAAATACTATCCAGCAAGCCTGTGGGTAAGAGAAGGCAGGGCAGACCTAGGCTAAGGTGGGCGGACGAGTTCTATAAGGTAGTTAGGAGTTAAGGAATTAATAACTGGAGGAGCATTAAGTGGAAGATGCTGGTGCGGGAAGCCTTGGTTCATCACTGAACTGGAGTGCTTATGATGATGATGATGATATATTTATATATATATATATATATATATATATATATATATGTATATAAAGAGTGTATTTAAACTAATCAAAATATTTTAAAGGGAGGAAGAGAATCGAAAAAAACATTAAATAATTTGTATTTTGATTTTTTTTTCTAATATCTACTTACTATATGTTTGTGATTACACAGTTTGGGTATCGTTTAAGCTACAAATATTAGTGTTTTAACTTCTTAAATGATTAAAATTTATATATAGATATATTTTAAGACATAAATAGAAAAAGTAGTAGATAATTATATTAATTGATTTATAGCCAAAATATTTAAGCTAAAAATAGCAATATTAAAAAAAATTTAGTTCATTTCAGGTTAAATATTAAAATATGCCTAACTTCATTTGTTGTAAAAATGCCCAATGAATATATAAAAGCCTTTTTTTCATTTATATTTTTTAATTAAAATTTCAGTTTGAAGATGAACCCGGAATCGGCGCTATGTTACTTTTGTACGCTTTGACTTTATCTCGAGGATTACCGAAGTAATCATAGAATAATATATTATTTAGTAGATTCTATATTTAAAATATATTTCAGCATCAAGAAGGATTTAGATGGTAAGAGTAATTATCTGGTGTCTTCACTGATGGAAGGTTCAATTAATGTGGTAATGTTGATATTAACCGGAAGAGCAACACCGTATCTTCATAATGGAGTCATTTATATAGGGGATGAGGATCATTATGTGAGTATTATTTGTTTAAATATTAGAAGTGGGTTTATTCAAATAATTATTTCGAAGGCTCTGCCTCAATATGGAGTTCTGGCTAGAAGCAGTGTGGGATTTCTGGTCTGGAAAGGGGGCGACGATCAACAAGACACTGACAGACAACCTCCTGGATCCAGGCTCAAGACACCGGCTCTTCCTATTTGGGTAAAGGCGTTTCTTGTTTACATTAAATTATCTATAACAAATATTTGAGCTGTTGCAAATTCATGTTTGTTCCAGGTCACATATTGCACGGGACACTATGGCATGATGTTCAATACAAACAGGGAGCTTTTGAGGAATTATCACGCTGAACGAAGGTGTCTAATATTTATGTATTTTACTCGAATATTCATTTATCATTTAACATAATAACAAGATATTTGTTTATTTATTTATATATGCGCCGAAAGGCTTTTTGAGAAGGTTTTAAAAAACATTTTTTAGACACAAAAACGTGTTAATTATGCCTGTCGGTGATCTTAACTATTACTAGTCACACTTATTATTTTAATAATCGCCTCACAAACCAGGAAATTAGAGTAAACCTGGCTCAATCTTATTCTCGAACTAACAGTCGTAATAACCGATTAAATCTTATTTTTTACGTAAGCGGGATTTGAATCCATGACCACAATATTTGTTGCCACGCGCTTTATCCCTTGAACTATTACGCTGGTATTACTTTCATTAAGATATTATTTTTCATTTATGTTCGTTTGATATTTATTAATTAGAAAATATCAATCACCTGGTATTGTTTATTTCAACTGAACTGTGCGATTAAACTTCCCTATTATTAAAGGTTTTTAAAAATTTAATTTAAAGTATGACTACAAATATCATATGTCATGAGTTGGAATTGGAGAAAAAATTCGATTGGTTTATGTGACTGAAAGATTTTAAATATTATTAATGAATCCAGTTTTTTATAATATTAATAATAATTATCTATATCTATAACTAAGATATGGAGTATACATTCATCTTCATAAAAGAGCTACAAATATCAATCGATAATTTATTATTGGAACTATTGCACTATTAAAAAAAAAATTTATACAAAACGTCAAAAATCTATTCATTAATTATATTTCTATTCTTGTTATATTATAAATGGTATTTACTAATACTATTATTTAAGGTTTGAACTTCAATATTATACCTGTGGCGGATGTCACGTGACATTGACAGTCGATACCAGGAGTTTGAATGAAGGAGGAGCTCCTGTCAAGGATGATATCAATGCCACTCCTTTGGAGAAACTAATTCATTCTAAGTTAGTTTATTAAATAGATAATGCCTTAGTTATTATATAATTAAAATTGGAATAATTTCAGGTGGCAAGACGCCAAAGTTACATGGAACGGTCAAACTCCGTATGTGGGCGAAGGCTCAGCTATATAAATAGTAAAATGTGTTGTCACTTTAATGCTTTAGCTAAACAGATGGGCTTTTGATGTGTCAATAATGTTATATGCTTATGTAAAATACAAATAAAGTTATGTCGCAAAGTCCGTCTTTTGTTACGCAGAAATAATTCTATGAATGGAAAAACATAATGTTGTTTGCGTTACCGAAGATAATTTTGGATAAATTCCAAAATATTCTTTTCTCTCCAGCTCGACTGATATATGATAGTTTATTGCGTAATATGGTAGAGATTTTAAATTTCCTAATAATAATTAATTTTCCCAAAAGAGATTATGGTGCAACTATGGGAAAAGTTTATCGTTTGCTCGACCAGGTAAACAATTTTCAAGGCTTTCCAGCACAAAAGCCTTAAAATCCTCCTGGCAAGCATATGCACGTCCTATATGCTCCTTAAAGTTTTTCAGCGAAATTAAAAATTACCAGTGCATTAAAATGTAAATTTGAAATAGTTTCATCGCAAAGGCCATTGTTTTAATTTTTCATGCAAATTAATACGAGGAAACATGTCCAACTTAACAAAGAAAATGTCGTTTATGCCTCTTTTGTTTTATTTGAGTATTATAATAAAAGTTGTATCTCTGCGATGGATTTAAATGATTCTCTTTTCGATCGAAGAAGACTTTATGAAGTTTTCTCACAAAGCCAACCGGAGACAGACTGATTAATTTTCAAAATGGCGGTATTAAATTGTGAAACGCGAGTTGTCTTGATGCCTCGTCCATATTGTCGTCGGGTTTAGCAAACAAGTAATTAACTGTCCAAGTCAATATTTGACCCTGGGGTATTTGCTCGTACCCCTTAACCTCCCACGAATATCTGGGTGGAAGGTTAAAAGCAGATTGAATCAACCCAGAAACACTGTTTGTGTTCGTACTTTATCGATTTCGAATTAAAAGGATTCGAGAAACAGCTGTAGAATCCTTCACCACAAAACCAACCCTGAAATATCCGCTAAATTAATTACACATCACATTTTTAATCACAGAATTAATCGAGATTTATTCCAGCCAGTTGCAAAATCCACTCAAGTGCAAGAATCGTCTACGCAGCAATTCGACGACCGAGTCATTCAATATTATGTGACGCTTTTAATAAAATGAAAAATATTTTTAATATTTAAAAGAACACACCAGTATGTGTACATTCAATAGTGACAAGAGCCGACAGAAGTCTTTAGACTGTAATTTGGTTGTTGGCATACAATGCTCAGATCTGCTTATCTGACATCTTATTCCTTGACACTAAAGGATTTCATCCAACAAAGAAATCTAAACAAGAAGAAACAAAAGTTTTAACATGTTCGCATTTCTCCAGGTTTGATCTCATTCATATTTAATAGTACACGAGTGCGATTTGAGAAACATTGAAATATATACATATTATGGAGTCGTTATTGAGCTAACACTTTTAAATTTCATGTACAAATAAGCGGAGTTTCACAAAATATTATTTTATATAAGTTAGAGATCGAAAAAAGGCAATCATTTATTCTAATATTTAATGAACGAAAAACTCATATTCGAAATATATATATATATATATATATATATATATATATATATATATATATTTACATTTATTCTAATATTTAATGAACGAAAAACTCATATTCAAAACATATATTTATATATTATATTATATTTCGAATATGAGTTTTGCGTTCATTAAATATTACAATAAATGATTGCCTTTTTTCGAAAATTTATTTGGAATGTTGTCTTATCTTTAAGAAATTCACAAAAAATTGCAAATCATTATTACACATAGAAGAGTTTATTTATTTAATAATAACATGGTATTTATCAAAATTATTTTCTTTGAATTCTCGATGAACAAATTATCTCATGTATAAATGGGTACACATAATTAATTAAAGTGGTTAAAATTAAAATAATTCTGAAACTAAAATTCCAGTGTTTTTTTATGTGGAATAAGATGATGATGTTTTAATTTATTTATACTTTAGCCTTTTACAAGGTTCAGGAATAACAGTCTACAAAGGGATTATTCAATCGTCTAGTTTTAGGTAATATAAATAGCATTTTTCAAATTTGATTTTAATAAAATATTGCGTTTAATATTGTTTATAATAATCCGACATATCGACTTCATAGATGATAGGATTTGTTAATAAATGTATGATGCATTATTAAGTGCTCTTTTTAATTTCAAGTAGGTATATGTATAAATAATCAAAAAGATTTCAAAATCAATATAGAGAATATAGAGTTTTGCTATAATATCAAGTTGTATGTATAAGTTTGGCCAAATCGAGTGTTGTATCGTAGCAAAGTGTCGACAGTACAAGTTTATTATTCTTAGTGACGGTCGCTAAGGGTGAGTACAAGTTCATACTACACTTTGGATCTTGACACAAAGATGGCCACACTTTCATAACATCAAATATTATATTTTATATACTGTGTATTTGAGCTCATATTTGAAAAGTTATATAACTGTGAGAGCGGAAAACTTGAAAATCAACACCAGTTTATTTCCCCTCCGCATTCTCATAAGCGCACGAACTTTTCAATAGTAAAATCAAAATGTACTTTTACTTCATCGTCGTTGAAAATAAAATATTGAAATCGATAGAATATTCAATAAACAGACACGACACAATTGGTTTAATTATTATTACGTGAAAAAATATAAAAAAAATATTTCGTTACTACATAATATGTACTGTTATTTCATTATTGCTCCTAAAGACACAATAATACTTAATTTATTTATAATGAAATGGTATATTAGTTAAAGAACTACAAAATTAAAATAATGCTTAATTTTCTTATTAAAAAACCAATGTGTCTAAGAAAACTTAAATATGTACTCACATTTGCATGGCAGCAAAAAAAAAGAAAATCGAATATCTAGAAAAAGTACAATTTCGTTACATTTTTTCCTTTAAAAATGAACCTTTTTATCTAAAATCCAGCGAAAACATGTATTAAATTCGTTGATATCAGATCCAACAAACCGACAATTGTCTTTTCGTATTTGACATTTTTCTTATCGCATTTTCTAATATTAAAACTGTTTTTGACAGGGCGTATATTTTTTTTTTGACTCGATTTTATTTCAGATTTCAGTCCAATTATCAGATTTTATATGTAGAGGTAGTACATATTTAATGTGTTGTATAATGAGTAACAATAAAGCTGCAGTATATAATACATAATCGAGAGAAATGCAGGACAGCAATGGTTGGCATTGGTTTGGCTTTTGAAATTGTAATAATTTCGTACAAAGATAAAAACGAATCACCCAGCCCGCATAAATAATGCAATCAAATAACCTTTACAATACGCAATTCAACATGGGTTTAACAATGAGGTTAATTTATCAACGATTACAGTTTATGGATACGATCAATAACATCGTCCTATGCATAATGATTTAATATATTTTATTTAGTCTTGCTGGATTGTATTTATATGTACCATGTTCCACATTTTCAGTTTCATCTCTTGTTGAATATTTATTGATTGATGCATGCATGTTGTCGAAATATTGTTGTTATTTTTGAAAACATATTTTTGGCTAGGGTGCGAAATGTTTGACGTGGTTGAGTTATCTGCACAATGGCACTGTTGGTGTTGGCATAGTGCCTGCTGAAGGCTGAAGCTGTGTGCTGAAGTGCTCCTGAAGGAACGCCGCTATGGCGTATCATTCATATTGTATGCTCTTTAGCCCTTTTATTAAAAAAAGTTTTAAATTAACATGATAAATGTTACATAAATATCGTTAAAATAAGTATCGTAAAATGCGTAATTTAAAATTAATTGATATATTTAAGGACTAATAATATGTCACTATGTTAACAATTTACATGATTATTTCGACTGTTTTTGTAAGAAAAATCATGTTTCTCTTGAGTGTCAGATTATCGAACGTGTGAAGCGAACGTGAATGTGTAAAGTATATGTATAATATGCGCATGTAGTAGTGACGACCGTGTTCAAATGTATGAAAATAATACGGATGACACACCTCTATAGTTATAAGTTCATTGATTTTTATACATATTATTATTATTTCAAAATCCACCTGTTCCAAATAAATTAATTTTCAAAACTAGCTAATTCCACTAGAACACTTATAATAAATATCGCAGTTCAACAAAAAGTAGAATAGGCTAATATTGATCCCAAGCTCCACATACATAAATAGGTATATATTTTTTAAATTATATGATTTTTAATGTTCATGATGTATTCAACACACTAGGAGACATTTTGGCAAAACTAATGAATTATTACACAGTGTAATATGTAAGGGAAGTTAAATTTGGCAAACTATTTATGACCCAATAAAATAGCAAGCCATTAAGGTTGGGTATGTTTAATATCAGTAGTAGTGGTGTAGGGTTGTTTGTGTTGTTTTTCGCAGTGTGTCAAATATGATAAAGTAAAGAGTTTATTAAGCTTCTTAAATATGATAAATGTTGTAAGTTGGGCAAATGAAGTAAGTATAGGGGAAACTGTGAAGGGATGCAAGAAGGTAGTGTCAAAACGACCGACAGGGACATATTTCAATAGGTTATCGTGATCTTATTGCCTGGCACTACGACTGTCTACAATATAAATCATGGAACCACCACTATCTACTCTGCTACCCTGCATTTAACCAAAATGTTCATTTTATACACACATTCCTCCCACTGACGATACAATACACGCATACCTTGTGAACATTTCATAGAGGACGCTAAATATATTTTTCAGAGCATGTGGAATGTGAGATATTGTAAATAGGGAAATAAAAAAGTAATGTCAACCATAAATATAAACATAAGATATCACATAACTGGCTAAATGCGTGCTTAATTCAAGTGGATCAAGTGGCCAAAAACATCAGTTACCTGGCAAACATTATACTGTAAACATCTCTCTTCATATCTTCAGTTATATTTCACAGTAAAATGGGTAAATGCATTGTTACTACATGTCATATGGACTCAAACATATACTAAAATACATCTAGGCTCAGTTTTTACCAAAGACTACTTCTTTAAAATGTTTAAAATATAATTGGGTTTTAATCACCAAAATATTGTTACAACCTTTCTCAGGGGTCACTAGAAATGTGTTGAGTGAGGGAGACACACTTATGCCTTTATAGAATAGGAGAGAAAAGTGCAACAATACAAGGGATAAACAAAATTGCACGAATTATTTGTATGCAATGCGATATCTAATGTTTATATCTATGATGTCAACAGATTATTTACCAAAGATTTCATCAAATCACAAAAATATTTTTAGTCATTTAATAAAGAATAGTATCTTTAAACTCATAGATTATAGAGAGTGGACTTACTGAGAATATTGTAGTGGGTGGTAGGGTATCAAAAAAATAAAAAATATACATATATTTTTCAAATTATCAATTAAAAATAATAACAGTACGTTTGGAGTCGAGTTTGGGTCACCATTTTGTAATCGGCTGTTTCTGTGAAGTATTCAGTTGAGACTGACTGTCGCGTCTGTATTGTGTCTGTTAAAAACGTATTTAAAGTTCTTATTTAAATTTTAAGAGACTATAATATTTAATTCGCTTGAATTTGCAATACCCTACCACCCCTTAAAATATTCTCAGTTAATTCAAGTCCACCCTGTTATTATTTCAAATCGCTAAAATAAAACCACGATCAATTCAAAACACGTCTTTTTTAATTAACAGTGTCGCGTGACTAAATTTTAAACAATAATATATTTTCTGTTAGATTAAAATTTTTATATACATATTTAAAAATATAATAGGTGAATTAAAAATTGAAAAACCATTTTATAAAATATGTTAAATAGTATTATAATATAAAATATTTATATATTAATAATTGGAACTAAAATTGTAGATATAAAATGACAGCTGATAGAGCCCCTACCTATAAACACTATGAGCTGTATATAATATAAAGTGAGTCGTGCTAGATGGTGTATGTACGAATAGGCACGCTCTTATTATACTTTTACATTAATACAGCCCTATGGGATTGCTTTTAAATTAATAAAAAAATGTTTTTTAGACTAGGAGATAAGGAATAATAGTAGCTCTAATTTCTTGGCATTTATGTTATTACAATTTATCACAAAGAAGTGATAAAATATGTTTTTTTTTGTAGGTACGTGTTGTAAATGACTATCCATTGTGAAGTATAAATAAATGTAGTATATTTTTTATGTACCAAAAGGTTGAAGAGTGAAGTTCAAACTTCACCAATCTGAAAGGGGCGTAAATATTTGGTTTAGAGGTGACATTATAAAAAAATATCAAAGCAATTAAGAGGGCCAGTCGTTGGTAAAAATATATTTTCGGGCTTCTCTTTTGGAAAATCTAATTACAAAGTGGGAGACACGCTTAGCGGTGAAGAGGGTGAGTGACTTGCTAATCGTGGTTCAAAGTCAGATTTGATTATGACGTTTTTTTAAAAGACGCCTCTCTTGATGCTCGGTATTCAAAAGACGCTCAAAAGGAAGTTGTGATGAAATTGGATTCGAAGAACCTGGAACACTTGGTTCAAGACTTTTTCATATGCGCTTGTCTACTTTATATTCCTGGAAATGGAACTCCTTCTTCCCATACAAGTAAAGTTTTGCTGGAAGCTACGCTTTAAAAACACTACAATAAAATTCCATAAGTTATTACAATAATTGTCAAGTTTAAAATATTTTCTTGATTATAAAGGACAATTTTTTATTTGTGGGTATATTTAAAGACAGGCTGTATAATTTGAACTATCGTGGCGGTTTTGCTTTTTAATGAATAAAATAATAAAAAAAACTTCGTTCCAGAAGATCAATAATAATAAAATATTCTTTTAGTCGATGTTGATGAACTAAATTAATTGGACATTTTATTTTTTCTTATGATCCAATTAGACGATTGTTTTTTTAAAAGAACTGATATTTTTTCTTTATTATTATTGCTATTGGATAAAATTTTATTACTAAAAATAATGGAAAATTCTTTGTCAGATGTTTTAATGTGTATAATAAAATTTATACTTAATACGAACAATGTACACAAAAATTTAAAAAATAGGTATACTTTTTTTAATAATAACGTACTAATTGATTTATTACTATTTGGAACATTTGATTTGATAAGTTTAGATTGAAAAAAATAGGATTTGTTGAGTAGGTTTGGAGGACAAAATATCAAACTTTAGACAAACGTAGATCAGTTGCCGCTTCAAAAATCGCATAATATGCCTCAATTTTATAATGGATTAATATACGTCACAAGAACGAGGAAAATAGTGATGAAACTGATTGAAACTAAACGTCACATAGCCAAGATGGCGCGTTATCGAAATCGTAGCGACATATTTGTCCAACACGTTATTAAAAATTCCCTCTTCAAGTTGGCTTTATTTGAAATTATTTCAGTCTGAATTTAATATGTAACACAAATGCTTCAAGTTTAATTAATTGATGAGCAAGCCAAAGCTTACTGATTGTAATAATAAATCAAACATGATTTAATAATTTTCTCTATAACACATTACCTGTCTCTGTAGGTATATTGGAAATGAAGCAATATATTAAATACATATTTGGAGAACGCAACAACCGTCTGGCGATTCCATTACCCATCCCATAATAATTTCAGTTACCACCAATCAATTGATTTTTTAGGGCCATTCCAAAATTTTACCGTCGTCAGGCAATTCAAATTATTAATATGCAAAATCGATATAATCATTTTTTATGTCTCGTCAGCACGCCTAGAATTGAACCTTTTCCAAACGATTTACCAATAGAAAAGGGACCTTTGTGAGTTTAATAGTGCAGTGTATGATTTGTAATACTGTGGCTGAGAAAGTAAACAATTTCGACGCCGACCGGTGCTTTATTTTAAATTATTACACAATATATCAAAACAAGGTATCCGTTACTACTAACAAATACTAAGCAATGTTTATTCTATCGGATGGAATGAGTAAATATTGTGAACACGACTATGAGACAATCAAAGGTATGAGACAACACAACAAAACATTATTTTGTCGTAATGGAAAGGTATGATTGATTTCACCAAATAACATGAGTAAATATTTTTAAAATCTGTTAAGAATGCAGAAGAATCTAAATTAAATGAGGTATTGGGTGAGGATTTCTAATAAATAATTTTATTCCTGGAATTATACAGGGTGGCCTTGAATTGACTGAGAATATTTTAGGGGATGGTAGGGTATCGCAAGAATGAGTGAGAAAAAAATAAATAAAATATAGATATTGATAGTGATTTTGTTAAAATTTGTTGTAAAATTAATATTTTTAATTAATTAACTAAAATTCCGATATTCTGCGATTCTCTACTACCCGTCTCTTAAAATATTCTAGGGTAATTAAAGTCTACTCTGTATATACATATGTATTAACTTTAATTATTTATAAGCCTATTATTTAAGTAGAAGATGTTAAATATAAAACTTAAAATAACCACAATTTATTGAAATTGTTAACAAATAACATGCATATAATATTATACGAATGAAATGATATAAGCTAGGTTTATGCCCCCATGCACCTCATTCACCTAATCTAAATATTAGATGTAAAAAATACCATATCAAAAGATAAAATCATACTCTTCATTATCATTAATTTTTGTTTATGTTTGACATAATATATTCTAATTAAGCATATAGTCCATATATGGTTTATAGGGAACATCAAGTCATTTATTACAGGCATATAAGTTGTGCGGTGTGATATATCATTGTAGCGCTCGTAGCGGGTGCTACGCCAGCAAACTCACATTGTTCTCTAAACTATATCAAAATATGAGCTTGGCGCGTATAATATAATGTTTTTATGACATAGCCGGTATTGCCTTTGTGAGTCTGGTCTTGTTTTAAAGTAGACTGCGAGTCCCACAAGGCCTGGGAATGGCGAATTAGTATTCTGGATATCGGACCGGTGAAGGGCGCAGAGGGGAGAATAAAGGAAAACGAAACTTTGGCACACTTTTACAAATAATGTGGCATGTGAAATACCGGGGGAAGGTTTTCCTTCTATTTCCCAGATATTGTGCGCCCGTGAGACTTTTTCATTAACGTCCCATAAAATATACTCATAAAGCACTCACAAGATGAAAAAACTTTCACCAAAGCTCGCATGCACTAATTTATCAAATTGATGGGATTTTATCGTCATCGGCCTGAGAAAGTATATCAAGATTTTTTCAACCGGATGACTGATATAAACCAGGTATAAAAAATAATGTATATTTTGTTCAAATTTAAAGTAATTTTAAATACCAATAATTAATTAAGGCTGTTGTTTAAAATTATGATGGCGATTTAAAACATATGTTTGATTAATTGGAATTATAGGATAAGAATTACAGTAATGGAATTAATATGTTGCAAATCCATGCTTGTAATAAATTCATAGATTCTACAAAAATTATTAAGTGAAAATATAAATGCTTAAAATTATAAATTATCGATCCTGTTGAATACTGGATGGAATTCCATAATTATTTAATGAAATAAGTTTGTAATTTGCACAACATTTTATATACAATACAACAATATAATATACAATACAACAAAAATACTACAAAATATTGTGGAAATCACAAACTTATTTTTTTAATTGCTTAAAATTATATAAAAATGAGATAATCACAATCAAAATTGTTAATTATTATGAAAAACCCTACGTCAATGTTTGTTCACCAAAAATGTCATAATTGATTATAATTTGAAAGTCTATATAATATAAAAGAGAGATGTAGGATGGCAAATATAAATTTTGTGAATAATTATTTATTAGTAAAAATGAATGTGAAGAATATTGAAGGAGGTATTCTGATTTATTATTATATTACATCAAAAGAAATATAAAATGAATTGAAAAAGGACAAGGTCAAGGGTGAGATGTGCCCAAAAGAAAAGTAGGTACATCAAAAAGAGGTAAATTTAGAAGGAGCCAAAAGGAAATAGGATAAAAATTGAGCGTCCACTATTGGCTGAGTGGAAAATATTGAATAATGGTCCGATTTGAATCGGAAACACAATGGCGAAGTGAAAACCCTCCGGAAAAGTCAAATTTATCAAGCGTCCGAAATCTAGCGAAAAATTCAGGCTGGAATTGGTTGGCCGATACTAGTTCCATAGAAACCTTGGGTTTGCATATCCTGTCATTTTTATTTATCAATTTAAAATTATTAAGAACCTTCCAACAATATCTTACAAAATAAAATATAGCGGGATCATAGAAAATTATAGCCAATATTGAGAGTACATATATATTGTTATATTTACTTGTTTTATTAAATCAAAGATAGGATTATTTTGAACAAAACTCAGTTGTCCGTGTCGAAAATGTATAGAATGGCGTAGCGTAGCATTGCACAAGGCAAACAGATCGACGATCCGGATACTGTTTTTGTCCCAATACAATATGGCTGAATTCAGTAGAAAGGAGACGGCAATTTTTTATCCACTCGTCCGTATTTTAACGATTCGCAGTCAGAGGAAGTTTTTGAAAAAAAAAATAAACAGAAAACCGCGAACCAATCACGGAGTCGCATACATACATATGCATGCATTTTATACGTTCACAAATGCATTTTTGATGTGAATTTGATCTTTGCTACACCCAAGGGACATAAGAAAAATGACGCTTATATTAGATGGAAGGCTTCATGTCCTATTTAGATTAGAATATTGGTTATAATATGTATTATAAATACAAGTGCCACCCCAAAATCAGTAAAAAGTATATTGTGACATATTTTTTTGTTCTGGTTTGTGTGCAAAACTCAGCTGTTATAATTCCATATGATAACAATCAAGTTCTGCCCGACTTATCTCAGAATACATATTACAATCTAGAAAACTACAGCCAATCTTGATATAGACCATCATTTGAGATTTTATTGATATTAGGTATTTTCAATATCTCATTCACCATAGCTGTTTGAATGATTTTTTTTAAATTTGAGTAAGATACGAACTTACAACTACGGTGTTTGTAGACATTTATTTCTTCTATGAGGTAATGGTAATTATGATTATATTAATATCGTGACATCTCCCCATTGATGGGATTCCCTTGTGGTTGGCCAGGCCATAGTAGAGGTGGTTTCCCAGGCCACCCCACAGCAATGAGTCCTTTAGATCTAGTTATCGTAGTTATAGTTATGCTAGATCTACCAAGTGATCGAACACGGTAGTCTCACTCTCGAATTCGTCACACTAACAATATAATTATTGTTAATATAAAAAGCCACCTTGTGGAACAGTAGTTAGTGTAACGGATTAGTGAGTGAAGACTCCCGGGTTCGATTCACTGGAGTCACTTGGTAGATCTACTAGATCTGAAGAACTGGTTGCTGTGTGGTGGCCTGGGAAACCACCTCTACTGTTTTCTCCCTTAAAGGTCAAGGTGGCCTGCCCAACCCCTTTCAAAGGGACTCCCGTCAAGATGGAAGGCGTCACTATATTTAATTTAAAAAATAAAAACATGATCTAGTAGACTTTTAGTAGATTTCAAGTAATCATTATTGCAAAACTTGTTCTTGGATCTTATGAGAATCAAAATCTAATATTGTGGGGAGAGCAAATTTAGAACTTGATCCACTCATTGAATCCATCAATTGATTAATAAGTGTATTTTTACTATCCGATTATTCTGTGAAAGGTTGGGTAAATGGGCTGATATGAATGTAAAGCGAAGGCTCAGGTGTACTCGTTGTCCTCTTTCCATATTGAGCAGGCTATCGGCATCGGCAGTGAATATGAGTATAATATAGAAGTCCCCTTGACTCCAGTTAAGCCTTAAGGCTGAAGAAGACTATTGCAAATATTCTTAATTTGGCATCAGAGCGGAGGCTAATTGCCTCGCCGCTGGTGCTATGAATATTTACGAGTGCTATACACACAGATACAGGGAGTTCCTCTAATGGATCGCGATTCCAGCAATTTATATCTCGCGACACGACACTCTCTATATTGGCTGCCATTTACATACAAATATGCTAATGGCCAAACCTCCTCTCAGATCAAACACCCAATAGCCATTGTTATTTATGACACCCCTGCCATCACCATCAGACAAGCCCAAATAATACCCCTCCAAATTTTACAATACACTACAATCGTCATACATGAGAATGTTCCTCACTGATTGCTTTCTATAGACAAATATTAAATAGAATCAGTCAGCTCATTCAATGATGAAACCGATTTTTTTATCACTGAACCTAATTACCAAGCAGCACCTATTCAATAAGATTTAACAATAATCAAACGAAATATTATATTTATTAGTAAACCTAATATTTTTAAAATATGCATTACCTCAAAATAATCTTGAGATTATTATACGTTTATTTATTTACTATTATCACCTACCGTACTTCCATACTATCCATTTTTAGAATGGTTAGTTACTTGAACTTGAACATTGAAATTTTATCATCGAAAGAAAATAAAAATGTAATTAACACTCTTGAGTGAGCATATTTTTTATAAATTGTGATTTTATTGCAAGATTTTCCTTGGAGAAGTACGGTAATTAACTTTTCTTTTCTCTTTTGAATAAGATGCAATGAATTTGCGAACCTGGGTGATCTCTTTTACACCAATTCTGCGTCTTACAGAGCTCATGTGAGAGTAACCTTATATGAAAACATTACACTTTACTTTATTTTCTTAATTTGATTATACATATATTTTGTTTACTCTATAAAAAAAGCTCTCACGAGAGTTTATATTCAATTAAATGAATAAATGTTATGAGTTACATTATTATTGCAGTTTATATATTGGAAAATATATTATTGGGGTTAAAACATATACATATTGTAAAATCGAGAGGATCATTTAAAATCATAATCTCCATCATAATACAAGTTTCCATGTAGAGACATACTATATTGACTTCGCTTTGACCGAAATTCGCCCTTTTTATTGTTTTTATTTACAGCCATACATTTGAGGTGACAAGCTGTCTATATGTAATAGTATATATTATTGTGTCGAAGCCAATTACGAGGGTTAAATTGAATTGCGACGTGATATGTTTCCAGTAGTATGAATGTGTGTGTCAAAATCAATAGCCATGTTATTGTAGGAATTGTGTGGAATGCAGTTACAGCTTAAAGCCTTATCTTGGAAGAGCAGAAGGTTCAGAAGCTCTACAATACTTCCACAATTCCCTCTCAGACATCATTATGTCATATTGTATATTATGTACAAAAAGTATTCTATTATGTCTGTTGCCTGCCTTTTTATATGTTGCCTCTAATGACGATTGCTGCACTCAAAAGTCAACACACTATACACTACCAGGAAATATGCTCATTATTTGTAGCCCTAGGATACACACTGAAAGAAATATTTATATTTACATAAAAAATACATATTAATTTTAATAGAAAAAAAACGGCCTCAACGAATAATTAATTTCATTTCGGTTTTCAATGATTTTGATTAAGCTTTGCCACAATATTGATAAATCATATTCATTTTTTCCATTCCACACGAGCATTGTATATTTATTCTATGAAAATTTATAAAACCAGATTAAGAAAATGAAACTTACATAACATGAAATCTGTATCTTTTTGTCTATTTCCATCTGGTTTTCGATGATTTTGATTAGGATTTGCCTCAGTATCTATCATTCATAGTCATATTCAACATTCCACTTGGGCATTGCATATTTATTCTATGAAAATTTATAATCCTAGCCCAGTAAAACGAAATCAAAAACCTCAAATCTGTATTTTTCTATCGGGTTTTAGATGATTTCGATTAATCTTTGCCTCGGTCATTCATAGAAATTGTTAAAATTCTACTTGGTTGTTGTATATTAAACATAGAAAGATTTTCAAAAATAGATTTATCAAATTTAATATTGAGAAACAAGAAATCTGTGGATAGTTTCACAATTAAAATTATATTGATTAAAAAGAAGCACGCAGAGCTCTAATGATAAGAAGTTCGCTATGAACGAATTCATAGTATAAATATAATGTATTAGAAATTCAATTATAAACATTCTGATGCTAGTTCTGTAAGAGAATTGGTCATTATAAGATAAATAATTATCAAAATATAATTGGTATGTATAATATTTTTTTATATTATTAATCGAATAATCATTGTATTGTATTCTAAGTATTGTATTCTAAGGCCAAAATAGTAATGCTAGTTGTGCTATTTTGATACTATGTACAGCCACTTCTTTTTAATATGAGCGGCTTTGATTAAGCAAGACAGTGTTTTTATCCGCTTTTCTTATAGGAAACTTTTCTCGGGGGTGGTCGACTCCATATTTTATTTGTAAGAGAGCTGTGTTTTCCTTTTCGCTTAATAAATGTGATGGGCGCCGCGCCTGAGGCAAACTCTCGTCATCTTCTATTCTTATTTCGGCTACACTTGCTTATTTTTTTCAGATCCGCCAAATTAATCCTTTAACCCTGCTTTTGGATACAATTTTAATTAAACAATGGTTTAAGGCTCATTTATCAACATTAAAACGAGTTTAATAATATGTATATTGTGAATTCACATTCATTTTAAATGTATTGTTGTGTAAATGTTCACATTAAATTTTAACAACGATGAATGGGTTTGAATCCTGAATTTAAAAAAATGATTATTATTATAGCTATTATGACTGATTGGAAATAATAAAACCCTAATCCTTCGTTTCGATCCATTCTTGTTCAGATATTTTGGATTGTAAGGTGAATATTGGGAGATCAGAGCAAAGGAGCCTTCCTGTCGGTGATATACAATTGAATAGGCCATTATCAAAGACGACTTGAGACCATTTTTTCCAAATGGTTTTTATTGATAATTTATATTATTCAGTAAGTGTCCTACCTAGATGTACATTAATATCATAAAAAAACCGGCTCTAACCAATTTAAAAATCGAGTTGAATATTAACCTTATTATGAAAATCGACTGTTTTGTTCGTAATGTTAGTGTTAAAGTCAAAAATAATTTTAGTGGTTAAGAGTCGTCTTTGATACTAGGCAACTCAATTTTAATGATATAATAAAAACCCAAATCAATCCAAATAAGTGAACAACTATTAGTCTAACCAATCTTCTTCAGATCTTAGATACTTCAATATTGATTGTGTTCTTGTGTATATATTTGTATTTTTTGCTATTTATTTAGTGAATTATATTGTAAGATTATTATAGACTAATTTAATAGATGAATAACTTTTGATGTTGAAATAAGTGTGATGAACTTTATTACAATATATTGATGACTAAATCTGCAAACCGGATAACTGCAGTTATAAAAAACGCAACTCTGAAACATTTTTACAAACGTTCAAAAAATCCACGAATATATCATATTTATAAGATTATAAAACATACGTATTCCTTTTATTAAGATTAAGCCGTTAATATTCTATAAGATCTTAAATAGAAATAAATAGATTGTATCTTTTAGTAGATTGTTGTTTTTTTTTTAATGAAAACACAGATAAAGGATGCACAGGTTAAAAAATGATCAAGGTAAATTGGTGGAGTATGTGGTCCTTTTGTATAGTTATAATTAGCAGCGGATGAAGACTGCAAGGTGTGCAATACAAGAAGGCTTTGAACGACAGAGATTTGTTGACTAATGTAAAATCCCTATATATAGATATGTATGTATGTATTATATAAGTACATAACCACCACCTTTCTACCAACACTCATACCATTAAACGAGGACTCTTCACCACCTGTGAAATAGTTACAAATACTTCATACACGTATACCTCGTGGTGGACTCACAAATAGTTTTTAAAATAACATTAAATAATTTGTATCTACGGAGCCAAAAAAAACGATGTCCACCGGTGTCACTTAGTAGATCTAGCCTCATTTCTCAAGGAATCATTTATGTGGGGTGGCCTGGGAAACTACCTATATTATATTCTCCCATAAAAGTTACGAATCCCATCAATAAGGACGACGTTCAGTATTTATTTATTTACATATTTTTACACTTTTTTTGTCGAATCCGTGAACATTTTCTCGTTTTTGTTTAATTTTGTTTTAGTTAATTCCGTAAAAGGCGTAAATAAATAAATTATAATTTTATATAGTTTAGTTTCTAAGTTAATTTTTATTGCTTACTAGAGCCAAGTGGCCATGATGGATGAGTTAAATATTTTTCTTAAATTAGTGCAATTTATATCTCGCGACACGACACTCTCTATATTGGCTGCCATTTACATACAAATATGCTAATGGCCAAACCTCCTCTCAGATCAAACACCCAATAGCCATTGTTATTTATGACACCCCTGCCATCACCATCAGACAAGCCCAAATAATACCCCTCCACATTTTACAATACACTACAATCGTCATACATGAGAATGTTCCTCACTGATTGCTTTCTATAGACAAATATTAAATAGAATCAGTCAGCTCATTCAATGATGAAACCGATTTTTTTATCACTGAACCTAATTACCAAGCAGCACCTATTCAATAAGATTTAACAATACAACGAAATATTACATTTATTAGTAAACCTAATATGTATTACCTTAAACTAATCTTGAGATTATTATACATTTTTTTACGTTTATTTATTTACTATTATCACCTACCGTACTTCCATACTATCCATTTTTAGAATGGTTATTTACTTGAACTTGAACATTGAAAGTGGGAAATTTTATCATCGAAAGAAAATAAAAATGTAATTAACACTCTTGAGTGAGCATATTTTTTATAAATTGTGATTTTATTGCAAGATTTTCCTCGGAGAAGTACGGTAATTAATTTTTCTTTTCTCTTTTGAATAGGATGCAATGAATTTGCGAACCTGGGTAATCTATTTTCCACCAATTCTGCCGCCTACAGAGCTCATGTGAGAGTAATCTTATATGAAAACATTACAATTTACTTTATTTTCTTAATTTGATTATACATATATTTTGTTTACTCTGTAAAGAAAAGCTCTCACGAGAGTTTATATTCAATTAAATGAATAAATGTTATGAGTCACATTATTATTGCTGTTTATATCATGGAAAATATATTGTTGGGGTTAAAACACATACATATTATAAAATCGAGAGGATCATTTAAAATTATAATCTCTACAAGTTTCCATGTAGAGACATACTATATTGACTTCGCTTTGACCGAAATTCGCTTTTTTATTGTTTTTATTTGCAGCCATACATTTGAGGTGACAAGCTGTCTATATGTAATAGTATATATTATTGTGTCGAAGCCAATTACGAGGGTTAAATTGAATTGCGACGTGATATGTTTCCAGTAGTATGAATGTGTGTGTCAAAATCAATAGCCATGTTATTGTAGGAATTGTGTGGAATGCAGTTACAGCTTAAAGCCTTATCTTGGAAGAGCAGAAGGTTCAGAAGCTCTACAATACTTCCACAATTCCCTCTCAGACATCATTATGTCATATTGTATATTATGTACAAAAAGTATTCTATTATGTCTGTTGCCTGCCTTTTTATATGTTGCTTCTAATGACGATTGCTGCACTCAAAAGTCAACACACTATACACTACCAGGAAATATGCTCATTATTTGTAGCCCTAGGATACACACTGAAAGAAATATTTATATTTACATAAAAAATACATATTAATTTTAATAGAAAAAAAACGGCCTTAACGAATAATTAATTTCATTTCGGTTTTCAATGATTTTTATTAAGCTTTGCCACAATATTGATAAATCATATTCATTTTTTCCATTCCACACGAGCATTGTATATTTATTCTATGAAAATTTATAAAACCAGATTAAGAAAATGAAACTTACATAACATGAAATCTGTATCTTTTTGTCTATTTCCATCTGGTTTTCGATGATTTTGATTAGGATTTGCCTCAGTATCTATCATTCATAGTCATATTCAACATTCCACTTGGGCATTGCATATTTATTCTATGAAAATTTATAATCCTAGCCCAGTAAAACGAAATCAAAAACCTCAAATCTGTATTTTTCTATCGGGTTTTAGATGATTTCGATTAATCTTTGCCTCGGTCATTCATAGAAATTGTTAAAATTCTACTTGGTTGTTGTATATTAAACATAGGAAGATTTTCAAAAATAGATTTATCAAATTTAATATTGAGAAACAAGAAATCTGTGGATAGTTTCACAATTAAAATTATATTGATTAAAAAGAAGCACGCAGAGCTCTAATGATAAGAAGTTCGCTATGAAAGAATTCATAGTATAAATATAATGTATTAGAAATTCAATTATAAACATTCTGATGCTAGTTCTGTAAGAGAATTGGTCATTATAAGATAAATAATTATCAAAATATAATTGGTATGTATAATATTTTTTTATATTATTAATCGAATAATCATTGTATTGTATTCTAAGGCCAAAATAGTAATGCTAGTTGTGCTATTTTGATACTATGTACAGCCACTTCTTTTTAATATGAGCGGCTTTGATTAAGCAAGACAGTGTTTTTATCCGCTTTTCTTATAGGAAACTTTTCTCGGGGGTGGTCGACTCCATATTTTATTTGTAAGAGAGCTTTGTTTTCCTTTTCGCTTAATAAATGTGATGGGCGCCGCGCCTGAGGCAAACTCTCGTCATCTTCTATTCTTATTTCGGCTACACTTGCTTATTTTTTTCAGATCCTTTAACCCTGCTTTTGGATACAATTTTAATTAAACAATGGTTTAAGGCTCATTTATCAACATTAAAACGAGTTTAATAATATGTATATTGTGAATTCACATTCATTTTAAATGTATTGTTGTGTAAATGTTCACATTAAATTTTAACAACGATGAATGGGTTTGAATCCTGAATTTAAAAAAATGATTATTATTATAGCTATTATGACTGATTGGAAATAATAAAACCCTAATCCTTCGTTTCGATCCATTCTTGTTCAGATATTTTGGATTGTAAGGTGAATATTGGGAGATCAGAGCAAAGGAGCCTTCCTGTCGGTGATATACAATTGAATAGGCCATTATCAAAGACGACTTGAGACCATTTTTTCCAAGTGGTTTTTATTGATAATTTATATTATTCAGTAAGTGTCCTACCTAGATGTACATTAATATCATAAAAAAACCGGCTCTAACCAATTTAAAAATCGAGTTGAATATTAACCTTATTATGAAAATCGACTGTTTTGTTCGTAATGTTAGTGTTAAAGTCAAAAATAATTTTAGTGGTTAAGAGTCGTCTTTGATACTAGGCAACTCAATTTTAATGATATAATAAAAACCCAAATCAATCCAAATAAGTGAACAACTATTAGTCTAACCAATCTTCTTCAGATCTTAGATACTTCAATATTGATTGTGTTCTTGTGTATATATTTGTATTTTTTGCTATTTATTTAGTGAATTATATTGTAAGATTATTATAGACTAATTTAATAGATGAATAACTTTTGATGTTGAAATAAGTGTGATGAACTTTATTACAATATATTGATGACTAAATCTGCAAACCGGATAACTGCAGTTATAAAAAACGCAACTCTGAAACATTTTTACAAACGTTCAAAAAATCCACGAATATATCATATTTATAAGATTATAAAACATACGTATTCCTTTTATTAAGATTAAGCCGTTAATATTTTGTAAGATCTTAAATAGAAATAAATAGATTGTATCTTTTAGTAGATTGTTGTTTTTTTTTAATGAAAACACAGATAAAGGATGCACAGGTTAAAAAATGATCAAGGTAAATTGGTAGAGTATGTGGTCCTTTTGTATAGTTATAATTAGCAGCGGATGAAGACTGCAAGGTGTGCAATACAAGAAGGCTTTGAACGACAGAGATTTGTTGACTAATGTAAAATCCCTATATATAGATATGTATGTATGTATTATATAAGTACATAACCACCACCTTTCTACCAACACTCATACCATTAAACGAGGACTCTTCACCACCTGTGAAATAGTTACAAATACTTCATACACGTATACCTCGTGGTGGACTCACAAATAGTTTTTAAAATAACATTAAATAATTTGTATCTACGGAGCCAAAAAAAACGATGTCCACCGGTGTCACTTAGTAGATCTAGCCTCATTTCTCAAGGAATCATTTATGTGGGGTGGCCTGGGAAACTACCTATATTATATTCTCCCATAAAAGTTACGAATCCCATCAATAAGGACGACGTTCAGTATTTATTTATTTACATATTTTTACACTTTTTTTGTCGAATCCGTGAACATTTTCTCGTTTTTGTTTAATTTTGTTTTAGTTAATTCCGTAAAAGGCGTAAATAAATAAATTATAATTTTATATAGTTTAGTTTCTAAGTTAATTTTTATTGCTTACTAGAGCCAAGTGGCCATGATGGATGAGTTAAATATTTTTCTTAAATTAGTGCAATTTATTTATTACTTTAAAGAGACAATCAACAGAATACATGATGATTGCAATAATCGATCATGACTTTATTCCCATTTTCCACAATATATAATATCAAAACTTATGTAATGATTTGTTTTCTATTAGATGAGTTATATTATTATAAAGAGTATTTTAAGGACACAACTAATAAATGAATCACACTGAAAAAAAAAACCGTGAAATACATACATATATAATTATTATCTAAAAATCTGTCGAAACTTCTCTGTTGAATAATTTACTTAGGATTGATTAATTTTTTCTTCATATGTTTGTACATAAAATGTATTTTACGCTGATAGAGACAAAGGATTAGATAGTAAGATTTTCTAAAACGTACGTCAATTTATCATATTTGATAGCATATGTTTTGTAATACTTTGAGAGGCAGTCTCCGAACTTTTCGTATAAGCCTTCATAAAAGAGCTCAGACGAATGCTTAGGGAACATGGGGGGTAATTAATCACAGGCTTTAGATTTAGCGACGTTAATTAAAGCAACGTTAAAATGACGTATGCTCGTGGCCTGATTTAAAGTCTATTGAAAATTTTAATTACTAAAAATCCACCCGTATTGACTTGAAAGAGCAATATGCAGCAGATTCGGGGAAATATTATATTTAACCTTTTATTATTATAATATTAATTCTTGAGGATTATAAGATTTGATGATAAGAACTCGTTTTAAATGAATTTCAATGCGATACGATCTTAATTGAATTTACGGCTTAATTTTACATACCGAAGCCACACTCGGTCATGTTTTTATTGAAATTGCGGAACGAAAAAGGTAAATCAATATCGCAAAGGCGATAACTTTTAAGCCAAAAATATCTTGCGGTAAAAAGTTGATCGAGTATTATGTTCGATAAAATACGACCGCCATATAAAACCGTTTAAGCGTGTAATCTGTTTCATAACTCTATTTTTAAATGGGAAATGTTTATATTGTGAAACGATATTGATTCAAATTTTAATAAAACATATTTTTTTAAATGTGATATTTTAAAAAATGTAGCTTATTGCCTCTCATAACACACAATAAAACCTTCTACAAGGGAAAGAGCTTCAAAATATATAATTTGTTATTTTTAAGTATTATACGTAATGTTATGTTTGTCATTAATCGATCCAATTAAGGAATTATAATGAAAATAAATATTTGAGTACATTTAAAAAAAAAGTATAACCCATTGTGAGTGCTTGATTTACAACATTTTATGAGCAGACCTAGTCAAAGTGGGTGTAATTAAGTGCTTTGCTGCATTCGAGCTCTGCAATTATTTCCTTTATAATATTGCTTATTTAAATTTAACTCTCTGATATATACACAAAACATTATATTTATGATATAAATCTACAGTTATCAATCCTATAGCAATTATTATAATCAAGGGACAAACTATAAAGTTGAATGCATATTTAAAAAATAGCATTATTCTATTTTAAGATTATTCTGT
This sequence comes from Agraylea sexmaculata, assembly GCA_022606485.1. NCBI lineage: Eukaryota > Metazoa > Arthropoda > Insecta > Trichoptera > Hydroptilidae > Agraylea > Agraylea sexmaculata. The sequence continues at coordinate 26,053 of JAGTTH010002005.1, forward strand.
TCGTTTAAAATTAAAAAAAGAATAATACATTTTACCGAATATAAGAGCAATATGTGTAATAAAAATGTAAGCCACGCAGTGCTCTATAATTGTGAAACTATTTTTCCAACCTTTTGGCCGAGGTTTTGGTTATGATATAAATTGATATGAGTATGTTGAATTTATACATTTGATTATATATTTCGCATTGAAATTCAATTCGTTCATTAGAATCGTGAATAAAGTGTCAATTGAATAAAATATGAATCGGATTAGTCGCAATCAGTGCGGAAAATGCCATCTAAACTATTCATAATGAGAGGAAATCCAATATTCGATTCAGACCACATGTAATAGTTAGACCCTTGTCTGATTTTGACGAATTAACTGAAACATTGTCCGACTAACCAGTTACGATTCCGGGAAATCACAAACTGAAGCGTCTGTTTGTTATTTTGCCGAAATTGATTTTCAGACACTGACATAATAATACCTCCCGTTGATTTTGTGTGCTTAGTATAAACATAATTTAAATAACTCAATTTTGATAATTAGATTTTGTTTTATCAATACATAAATACTTGATATATTTAACTTAAGCTGCCTTAGTCTGATGACTGCCCAGCTTGGTCTACTGCGGCAAAAACTCATATCATTTAAATTCAAATTGTCCAAATCAAGTGTCTTAAGATGGCCTTAGATCTTGAACCTAGCACATTTCTTAAATAAGTCCACGAGGATATTAAGTTAAAAATGATCAAAGCAAATATCGCAGATTTGAGTATAAAAATATTACACTAAAATGACAAACTTCCCGACTAACCCAATCATAAGAAATGTAAATAAAACCAAATATGCCTACAGAAAACGTAATTTCATTTTACCAATGGACTTCCAAAACTGATATTATATTTAAAAATAAAATGTAAATTTCTATAAATCCACTCAACTCAAATTCGGTTTTACCCAAACAAACTGTTATTTAGATTTTAAGCATTATATTTAATATAATTATTTTGTTAATATTGCTTTTATTGTTGTTATTATTTATTAATCTTCAAACTTGTATATGGATTTTTATTTTTCTTACCATTCCCATTATTCATGTCAAATTTAAATAAAACATTCTCAAGTTAGTTATAGGCAAAAATATTTATATACTCTGTACACCTAAGTCTATTTCAAAAGATGTGTTGTTCTATTAATCATTGTAAAAACTTATGCATAATAAAGAAATTGTAATATATATTAGTCTGACGTTTGAGCACGAGCAACATGGCATCTGATAATAATCAAATTAATCTTCTTAATTAGGAAATAAATATGTATTTTGGAAGTATATTCTAATATTACTCAGCTGGGCAATAAAAATATGAGGATCGAGACGTAGGAAATGAGATTTGTGTTATGAGGGTTGTTAAGTGTAGGGGTGATAAGCGGTTATACCTGTTAATGATGCGGTCCATGATGACGGATTAGCGGTGGTGAGAAAGAGTTCATATAATACAGCCCGATGATACTAGTGATGATGATGATGAGGGTGCTGGTGGAAATCTGTTCATCTGTTCACTTTCTCCCATTACGGAGATGTTCTGAGAAAGAAAAGAACGCTTTCAGAGCTCATCAACCCCTCATACCTCAAGTATACCTGAAAATTATTCAATACTATGAAGAATGATATTAACCGATTTCATTTTATTAATATTTTAAAATCTACAATAAAAACCTTGCACCCTGCTGATATATATGTATATTTTTTAATCTATTGTTTACATACGAAGAAAGAAGACCAGAAGGCGTTTTTAATTTAACAATGCATCATGGTGATCTATTTAACCATAACAGTTAGTTCAGTCAGCTCTACATGATACATACAGGTGTCAAAAATACTTTAAAATACATTAAAAACATGGAGGACAAAAATGAATTTGTCATTTTGGTTTCGTTTCACGTGTCGATCTTTCTAATAACATTACACCATCTTTCACTTAATATGGTAGAGTGCGTCATATATATATTCAAGGATAAATAATATGTCAAAATGTAGACAATTAACATGATATTTGTTAGTCTCGAGGATTATCGAACGTGATGGATTTTAGTGATAACAGTGTTGCAGGTGGCCACAGCCCACGCATGTGTGAGGTAGAGGTGCTCATTATATGCACATGTACATTCCAACGTATAAAAACAATACGCATGACACGTCTATAGACATACATAAGTTCATTGGCTTACAATTTAATAATCGTTTCAGAATTTACCTTAAAATTCAAGAAATTTTTCAAAACGAAATTTAATTTTAAGAAATTTCGGATAAATTAATATAGGTTTTGTTAATATATTAACCAATAAGTATGTGTAAAATAATATAATATTTTTTTAGGTATATATTGTCTGCTCCAGCGTATAATATCGTAAGTACAAAAAAATGCTATGTGCTCTTAAGTCTTTATGGAACTGAGCCACATATTCAATCTGGTAGCACTGCCTGTCATGTGTCACTCTGTTTAATTATTATTTATAACATATAACAGTTTACGATAAAATACCTTCTATTGACAGAGACATGAAATGTGTTATAGATAAAAGATGAATCTACATTAGTTGTCGGTCAAATAGGACTATTTTACTATTTCGAAAAAGTCCAACTTAATAGGTTAAATAATTATTGAAAATCAAATTTTTTTGACGCAATATGTGGCTCAGTTTCATAAAGACATAAGAGAACACAGATTTTTTTGCACTTACGATATTATACGCTGGAGCAGGTGATATATTATATTTATGTCTCAGTATTTAAATTATAATTTGAATGTCAGATAACAAGTAGTTGTATAAAAGAGGGTACAAAATTAATGTATTCACCTGTTTCGCATGCGAACTGAAACAGGTGGAAGGCAAAATGCATTACATTAAACAACGTTTTAGTTAATATTGAAATTACAACTTCACGAGATGTCATAAAACATTCATCAGGGATTTTAAAAGACATTTACATACAGTATCTACTATTACGTCGATTATTTTATAATAAAGCCGAGATTTTGTATGTATTTCACGCACTGTATAATAAATAATTTTCAGTAAGGTTGAACTGTAGTATTATTTATTAATATGTAAGAATAGTGGAGTCGGTTGTATTTGCTGACCTTATTAAATTCGTAGTGCTCAACAGACCGAGACAAAGACGAATCAGCTATTGTTAGCCAATTCGAAGGCTTTAGATACTTCAAGACGTGATCTAGAGATTAATTATAACTCATTGTGTGGTCTTAGCCTTTGATAGTAACATTTGTCCCAATACACTCTATGTTATATTATTTGTCCGATTCTATGGATTTTGACTAAGTGAAAAAATACACAGTCATTTATCACGAGGGTCAATTGCCTCTAATGGATTATCTTGCGAGAACTTTTCAATTATATCATTTTTATTGCCAATTCATGGCAGTCGTTTGTTTGAAGTAATTCCCAATAAAAATGAAACCCAATACCGACATTGTATTTTATTATGGATATAAACGCATTTATTATTAATTAATAGTTCATACGAAATATAAGAATTTGAATATTTTATTATTATTTATTTATGATATGCTGTAGAGTATAAATATTTCTAAAATAATCATTATTTGATTGACTATTATGTTGAATCAGTTAAAAGTATTTTTTATTAGAATAATTGCAAAATACCTAATAAAATTTCACTGACATGCCAAAAAATCATGTAAATATTCATTTTTTATTATATATACATATTTAATATTATTTATTTATAGAAAAATTCCACTCATTTGACAAAATTATTTATTGTCTAAAAGTCTAAGGTCTTCAGAGACAAGAATCGAAACAAATAAATTCCAGACGATAAATAATTTTGTCAAATCACTGGAATGATGTTGATTTTTCTTATGAAAGTGGAATTTTAAGTTATTTTCAAAAAAAATTGAATTGCATCAAGCAAACGATATCAATTTTGATCTATTAATATTTGCCTTATTTTATTATAGAAATCAATATATAATTTGTGAATGGCTTTGATTGCCAATTATTATTATATCAACTTTTGAACCAGTTATAATAAATGAGAAATATGTATCTCAAAATAGCAAAAAACATTTTTTCTATTATACAGTGTGGATTTAAATTCCCCAAGGAATATATATATATATATATATATATATATATATGTTATATATATATATATATATATAAATATTATTATTTTATTTTCGTTTATACTTTCGATACCGTACCATTCCCAAGTCCACACTGTATGTACCTACCTCATCTTTGGGAGAATATTTGACTTTGTATCACTGTGTATTGGAGTATAAGAGAATTAGTAGTGGTGTATTTTTAAGTAGATAATTAGGTCACAGAGAGCTATAGTTAGCGTATTAAAAACTTTAGAATGCGGCATAATAATAAATAAAGGCTATGTTTTATTAAGGAGATGAAAATGCGCATAGGACCCGTTCCGTCGCCAGTTCTTTATGGGACAATCCAATGGGCTATTGTTGTATCTCAAGATCGTAAACGAGTGCAGTGAATGGAAAAGCTGGTCTCCTTTTTATTTTAGCTTAATATTAGCTCCTGTTTGTATTCTTTGTGGTAATGTACATACATGTACGAGTGTGTGGTTTGGTTTATTTGTTGTGGTTGTGATGTTGACATAATACGGCGCACTGGCATTAATACATTGTGCTGCACCGCAAAAATGTTGATAATTAATTGTAGGAGCTGAACAATGCAGCCTCAGGATATTCACAACTAACACCAGGGCTTACAAATATTTATGATTCATTATTTAAGAATTTAACAAATGTACGTTGTTGCTACGACTATTTCTATACGGTCCTGCCCCACTTAGTAGAAACATAATTATTTTTAAAACTATAATAGCAACACCGCATACTTATAATATTTTTAAAGCTAAAAACTGTAATATATGATAACTTTGTTATTTTGGTTTTAATAATACATAACCATATATCTATGATAAGCGTACAGAATATAGAAGACAGCAAGATGATTTTAGTTATATACATATATCACGAAAATATTAAGTATTATTTATATGACTGCCTGATATTCACACAAATGACAAAGATTATACAAGTGAAGTAATAGTAAAGATGGTATTTTAAAATTTGTTTAAAGTGTATAGACAAAAGACAAAAAATTCTATTTTCACTTTGTTCTCAATTGTGGCATGTGTCGGGTTTTCCACCATAGTAAAGTCTGAAAGACTAGCAAGGATATTTATAAAGGCAACAAAAAATAATTATCAAATTATAGTATGGTAATAACAAGATGAGAATTAAAAAAAGCCCATTTAGAGCAAACCTTATTTAGAAGCAACAAATAAAATAAGACCAAAAATAATAAATGATTATGTTTGGGAACATTGAATTTTTAAATGAATTACTCAGAAAGCTAGTAATTATACATTAAAATTGAATATGATTGTGTATATAAACTGCTTAATAGATCCAAGGCAAAATATGAAAACAATTAAATATAATATTTTTATATGGAATACATGAATGCACTAATGTGATAATTCAGGATTACACAATTTTTATATAAAAGAAATAATTATTATACAAACATATGAACAAGTACTTAAAAAATATGAATTCTCAGATAACGAATTACACAACTATGAAGATTTTTTCAGGAAAAATATTAAACTTAACATTTAATTCTTTTTTAATTTTTTTTAAACAAAGACTTAGTTTTAATCTGAAATTTTTCGCTTGGTCATTATCAAATTTCAAATCCGATTTGTCTATTTTCGCAGATGACGAGGGTCGTATTATCGATTTGGGTATTAGTGTCAGATTCAAACAGGAATAGGCATCATAATACGAATAAAGGTATATAGCAAAAAAGTGATTTTAGTATTAATCGGGAATGAAAACCCTGTTTACTTGAGAGAGCAGGTGAAATGTATGCAGTGATGACAAACCATTGTTCGCCTCCATTCCTTGGCCGGTCTGCGGTGAACCAGATCAACTAATTAATATTTTCTGGAGATTCCTAATTAATGCGACACCAAATATGTTATTCAATCAGTAGTTTTGACTATTGTATTATTTAATAACGTTTTAGATCAACTAATGCATCCATTTATATGATATAGAGATTAAGACAGAAATATGAGGATTAATCATCGAGGATTAAATACAGCACTCTATAAATTATAACTGCAATAATACTTTGTCAGTGAGAGATCGGGAATCATATTAATATAATCTAAATCGATTTTATCTTTTACTTTTATAAACTGAGATTTGAAGATTTTATTCACTATACAACATGTCTTTTATTGATACTCAAGTAATTAAATGTAAGGAATGGTACATTAAATGTAACACAACCACATTTTCATTAATGGTCCAAGTCGGCAAGTTTAGTAGTTGTTCCAATTTTTAATAATTATTATTAAAAATTTGAGAATCTTGCGAATTTACTTATTAGGTGATTAACCGCCTGATTTAAACAAAGTACGGTACAGCGTAATTTCAACCAAAATGCATTTAGCATATTTCAAGAAACAATAATACCTTGTTGACGGATTTGAAATTGAACTTGAACTAGTGTTGTTTTTAATATTCACTCATTAATAAAACCGAAGATTCTCAAGCACAAAAAAATGCTAAGGCTCGTTTTAGTATTTTTTTAATAATCGCACTGGCATTACATAATGGAGAAAAAAATGTTTTAGTTTCAAATGAAAACATGTTGTATACACGATAAACATTTTTTTAATGTGTATATTAAAAGAAAATAGCATGATATGATATAAAGTCAACACCTGGTTTCGACTCCGGATATGTTTTCTATCAAATATCCTACACAGAGGTGCTTCTATTTTGATATATCGTACAATGAACTGGTATCTGTATTAGATTTCACTATTTTTATAGCTACTCCATTTGATTTCTAGCCAATTGAATACTCTACGAATTGCATTATCTACTTTCAGTGATTTGAAATAGTATTTGATTTATTTATATTCTTCTTGTATCTATATATTTCTTTATTATGCATAAGTTTTTACATTGATTGATAGAACAATACATCTTTGGAAAGAGTCTTAGGTGTACAGAGTATATAAATCTTTTTACCTATGACTAACATAAGAATTTAAATTTGACATGAATAATAGTATTTAATTATAGAAAGAATGGGAAAAAAAACCCATTTAGAAATTTGAAGATTAATAAATAATAACAACAATAAAAGCAATATTAACAGAACAATTATAAAATATAATACTTAAAATCTAAATAACAATTTGTTTGGATAAAAACATATTTGAGTTGAGTGGATTATTAGAAATTTACACTTTATTTTTAAAAATAATATCAGTTTTGGAAGTCCGTTGATAAAATGAACTTACGTTTCCTCGAGGCATATTTGGTTTTATTTACATGTCTTATGATTGGGTTAGTCAGGAAGTTAGTCATTTTAGTGTAATGTTTTTTACTCAAATCTGCGATATTTGCTTTGATCATTTTTAACTTAATGTCCTCGTGGACTTCTTTAAGAAATGTGCCAGGTTCAAGATTTAAGGCCATCTTAAGACACTTGTTTTGGACAATTTGAATTTTATTGATATGAATTCGTGCCGCAGTAGACCAAGCTGGACATCCACATCTACGTGTATGATACACATTGTACCTATATTTTAAATATTTGTTTAAACACATTAGTTGAAAGTGTTTGTGTGTTAATTTTTGTAATTTTTAATCAACAAGCTTTAATTTAAAATGAATGAGACGTGGAATATTTATCCTTTTGTATATTCAGATGTCCTTTCAAGACTAATTGAATTGTGCGTGTTGAAATTCAGACATCGTACTTGTCTCCGGTTACCCTTTAAAATAAATTTAACCATTTTCACCAATACGAGGAAAATTTTAGCCAAGTTGATTGATGAAAACACGAATATCCCTTGTCGTATCGGATGACTTGGGTGGTGAGTGCTCTCAGCTAGAAAAATAATTGTTTTAAATTTGACTCCACTCCGCCCTTTGCGCACTGGAAAATTTATAAATTACACTTGAAATAAAATACAACCTGAAATGATATATGATCCGATAAAAAGTATTATTCTCGATCACATTGATTCGTTCGTTGCTATTCTACCCACTAAATATATAACTAAAATAATGTGGATGAATTCTAAACAATTGTTAATTTCGAATAGTAATCTATCATATTTTTAAATGATTTATTATAAAGATTTTTTCCATTTTTAAGTTCTGCTTGTAGCTAAAGTTTGATTATATGAAAAGTTTTTATTAGGTTCGTGTTTAATATTAGAATAAATGGAAAGCGGGAGTAGATAGTTTAATCTCTGGAGTCTATTTTAAAAAATACGTGCCCTCGCTAATTTGAACACGAAAATGTGAGGCTCTTTTTTTCAATTTGTTGATTTTTTTTGCTCTTGTCTAAAAATGCAGTAAGGCGAAGGTATACAGTGGAATAGTATAAATGGAAATAGTAATGGTGTAGAGGCTGGCGTAGGCTCTAATACCAAGTAATGCCTTCTGTCGCTACGTCTGTACTACGAGCTTAATCACAATTAATGTTGTTACAATACTGGCTCACAATCAACACCAATAATACCTTAACGACCCGGATAACCAGCCGATATTATTATTATTATATTGTATTTCGTCAATACATAAATTCTGAACCAAGCTTGATAATTGTCAGTCCGACTATAGTTACTGAACTTGTATCCCAAGGTCAAAATGTAAGCTGAACCAATTAAAATAATTAATGAAAATACATTTGGTTTAAAATTTTATGGTAAAGCCACTAAATCAACAATTTCACAAATGCCATATGTATTTATTACTTAATTAAGTAGTTGAGTGAATTATGAAAAAATCCCAAACATCAACCTAGAAACTTATTTCGAAGGTATCTTTATTTAATAGTATATTAGTTAAATAATATATTGTTGGTAGTTTCTGGGTGGCATTCCATAGTAGAAATTTATTTAATGTAACTCCCACAATATTTATATTATGAAATATTGTAGAAGTGACAATATTTGAATATGTTCTTATAAGATTGTATAGCATTTTTTTTAAATCGAAAAATTGATAATGTATAAGATTATTTGTTAATATATATATATATATATATATATATATATATATATATATATATATATATATATATATATATATATATATATATATATATATATATATATACTATATATATATGGATAATTATTTTATTTGTTTTTATTAATGTAGAGTCTATTCTTGTTATTGTTTATTAATCTTCATATCTGTAAATGTAAATCCCATTCTTTATTATTTAATATTAAGTATATCTAATGTCAAATAAAAATGTGATTCTCATCTTAGTTATAGGTAAAAATATTTATATATTCTGTA
>JAGTTH010002006.1:0-117266 GCA_022606485.1 Agraylea sexmaculata
AACAAATGATCATACAAGTAAATACCTAGTAAATGACACATTCTATAAAAAAATCTGATATTTACCGTTGAATGTGTAAGGACAACTCACAGTGATAAAATGTGTATCTACCAAGAATATAAATAATATGGTGAAGCATTGGGTTTGCCATTATACTGTCGTGTCTTCTGCGTCTCCCTTTTACAACAATTATAGAGACAACTACAGAACACACCCCATTATTCTCATACATTCGATTTGCTACGTTTCAGCAACTTGAAGTATAGAATATATCTATTTAAATAATAATATTTTCACTGTTTGATAATATATACTAATATATACTCTGCGAGAAAAAATATTTTTAATATACTCGTATGTAAAATTCCACGAATATAGGAACATCGTAGAGATGACGTCGGTCTGATTAAACATATTATTATGTAGATAGGTACATAGTAAAAATACTAGTTTAAGTAAATGCCAATAAATAAATCGACTTGAACCTCTTTAGAATTCATTAAGAACCCGTGGAATGCCAGCACGTCTGACCCTATCCTTATTTACCGGTCATAAAACTCCCATGTTTAAAGTTATGGCTACTAGTTTTTCCTAGCTACAGTGGACCATTTTTAAGCGAGTAGTTTGATACCACTTAGGATCGGTTTCTTCAAACAGTGAACAACCTAACTTCGAGAGTTAACGGGTCATTTTTGTGCAATCAAGTGGTTTGTAATATAGTTTTTGCACAAAAATACAGCATTTGCTGAGATTTTACTCTTGAGTGTTCAATCCACGATAATGAGAAGTACCCTACGCTTATTTGTAAAATTTATTACATCCATTGATGGTGTTTGAACGTGAATGAATTTTAAACAATATTATTTTTGAAATATCCTTGGTAATGGTGTTTAATACATAGGGCAAATATAAAATGTTGATTCATTACCATAATATTCGGCCAATATATCACTGAAACTACATATTTGATAATATTAAGTAGGTAGTTGAGTTAAAAGCGACGGATGTAATTTTTCGGTGGGTGAATGTTGCGGTTGGAGAAGAAGACAAGATGATCTAAGACACGCGCCTCCAATACAAATGTGTAGGTACATAATACTTAATACCTACTTGGACCATCAATGTTGTCCTCAATCTCACTAATACTTTATTCCTCTTCTTTCGTTTTTAATGGATTTATCTATGTACTAAAAAGTAGACAATGTCTAGGCCAAAAGCATTTTGACCATCAACATAACATCAAAAAGTAGGTATGTATTAGACAGAAATATTTTTTTTACGAATTATGCGGGTTACATACATTTTTCTACCTGCATAGTTACGTTTAGGATAAATTAACCCCGTATATATGTAGGTATGTACATACAAGCCTCCTATCAGTATTCTGACACTCATATTATCTCGTACTTTTAAAATCTTTGAAACTTGCGTTGGTTGTGTGATGGATGCTTTAAATTCACTATTCTTGCAGGAAAATGACTAATAGTGTCTATGCATTTATTCACAAAAAAATAAAAAATATTGGACAAATTTGAATTTGCTTGTTAACAATTTAAACGTATATACTATATGAACTAAAACCGTAAACATGTACCTATGTAGAAACGAGAACTAGTATATCGAATTGATATTGTCAATCAAGCAATACCCTCATATGTTTATTGGCGTCATTGGAGATGAAAAGCACTTGATCTGTGCCCTGAAGCTGATGTCATGCATATGAAGAAGAAATTTGCCAGCCACGATTTCATCATTATTTGTCTTGCATTAAAAACGCGATGCAATCCGAGTTCTAAAAATTACACTCACTATGAATGATAATAATATTCTGCAAAAACCGCAACAACCATAATCTGCGCGTATTGAGACAGTGCATTCAGTCGTTCAGTCATCAAAACCAACAAGTTGGTTCGGTCAAGTACATAGTTTAGTACCAATAGGAATAACTCGTTTTATAAGTGTAGGTATCCTATGAATAATATTCTGTATAACCATTACTGTGGCATCCGTCAACCGCAGCCACATCCCGCCATCATTATTATTGCCTCGTGCTAAAAGAACTTATCCGCTCAAATATAATATATTGCAGTATGGTAGTACGCGTTATAAAAATATGTAGATAATTGTAATTATTATTAAAGAAAATTCATTCAACAATAAGGGCTTTGGCCCATTAGTATTATGGTGATTATTGCTTATACCACGAATGTAGTAAACGTCACTGTCACAATCTCAGCTGGAATTGATTTTGATTAGTCAGATGCGTTTACAGGTCTCTAGCTGTGCCAGTGACGTTTACTGTAAACACTCATCATATAGTAAATATTATGGCTATTAGTTAGGAGGCGAATTACGGAAATCCTGGCCTCAAGAATTTCTCATTTATGATTCTGGCGCATTCCTTTTTGGTTTTTAAATAAAAATAACCAAGTAGTTTCTGAATTGAACATCTAGGGTTTTACATGAAAGTTTAAAAAGTTTTTAGTTGTTTACACATGAAAATACGTATTCCTTTTTCTTAGGCAACTATAATATTGTGAGAGTAGGTAAATGACCGATAGCAATCAGGATTAATTTTTACGAAGCAAGATGTGTGTTAATAATCAAGATATCAGAAAACGTGAGCGGTATAACATATTTATGATTAGAATAATGTAATGGTGATATGTTGCTGCAGACAATAATATCATATAGTAAGAATACGTGCCGGCTTTACCTTTCTTTTTATCCTTCTATTAAAGTAAAATATTTAATTCATTCGGTTCACATATTCTCGGTGTGCATTCGTTTACCGACCGAGGGATGTCACGTATTTCCTTAGCTTTACACATCTGTTTGTGGGACGTAAACTGTTTAATAAATTAGTGTTTTTTTTATCAATATAATGACTTATATACGTGACCATCATCAAAGATGCAATCGACTTCTGGAAACAGACTAAAATATACTCAGTTTATCTAAATATATTTATTCCGTATTATAAAAGAAAACATATCTTTGTATTGTAGATATAATAATATGTTAACGGGAATTGTAACCACAGCAAAACTAGCAGGATTGTAGTCATATAAAGTTAAATATACTCAGATAGACCGCAACAACCGAAACTGGATAATGACATGTGATTGTAATGACTCAAATTGACTTCTGGATGTTTTACGGCTACCAATCATATCATATAAGATTACGAGTATGATATAATATAATATAAATATGCATAATTAGTAATGTGATTAATATTTCACAAGGGATGCTTGGCTCGGTACTTATTATTCATGTGCTAGGATCGATGGCGAGTAGCAAAGGATATAATACTATTAGATAACATAAGTAGGGTGTGAAGTAAAGAATTATTGAGTATTACCGGGATTTATGTAAGGGGTTGCTGATTAAATTGCGGGCTGAGTGATGTGAACCACCATCATGAAACATTGAGTCAGTCAGTATTACTATCAATACACTATCACTACCGCTATCACTATCAGCGTGTTGCGGCCGTGCTGACTATTATTAAATAATATAATTGTTTCAACAGAGTGTGGTGGTGTGTAGTGTGTAGTGTGTAGTGTGTATAGTGTATAGTGTATAGTGTGTGTGTATTGTGAGAGGTATTCTCATAGGTGGTCTGCTGGTCTCTGGCATCGGCTAATTGCCTGCCCACACAAATGACCGCTTTTAAAAATTGACCAAACTCACGACCGACAACACAACTCGTCGGTTCACCTGTGAGACTGTAGCCGTAGCCGTAGCCGTGCATGTATACATATTATTATTGTATTATGCCTGCACAACATATCAATTGTTGCAACCATCACTATCACTCCGAGCTCCCGAGACCCACCGTCATATTCACTTTCACATGAGACAATACTCATTATGATACAAAACAATTGTACACTAAATAATATCACATAAGCGGAGGGCGACCGAGAAATTGATTAGTGTTTGTTCAACAAGAAAAGAAATGGGGAGCGCATGATTAATGTTCGCTTAATAATAGCGCCGGAAATGAGCCGGTTAACTTTTCCAACTGACGAAATCACTCATCATAAAATTGAGCTTTTTACATGAAACAACTTTTGAGCCTCCCCCACTAATATATTTGTATTATCTTCTATTTCCACTCAATACACATTATAATATCTGACAGATATATGTATCGATATATTTGTTTTGTTACATTAACTGTTTTTCATGTGAGAGCAACCATGCTATAATTAGTGGTTTAAATTATGTGTGTCTTTCATTGAAATACATATACGAGTATATGATAATACATTTCAAAAGTTGTGTATGTACTTATAAGTAGCAGTAGTGTTGTTAGAAGTGACGTCACGTTCACGTCCAACCCAATAAAGCTGTCAGCACGCAATGACAACATACTTCGTCTCGTCCATCTCTTGCTTGTCTTCTTCTTTATCTTGCATACAATATTCAAAACACTAACTTTTGACCTTTTAATAAACAGTTGAACGTTCAACTCATGCTGGGTCCAAAGCTTACCTCCGATATCTTAATCTATAATACATTCAAGCATTGTACTCTGATAACTCTATGTACAAATTCCTGAAGGGTAAATATTTATATCTTTGATAATACTGATAATACACAATTGTATCACCACTACTATCTATCTTGATTGTTCCATAAATAATCGGCAAGTTATCAAATGTGCCATTCGGTATTCGAACCTTATTCTCAGACAACGCAATAAAATAATCAAGACAATGATTGTGAAGATAGTCTCAGCAAACTCCAAAACGAGGGACCGTCCAGGAATCCATTAGGTCTTTGATGTTTTTTCTTTCATATGTATTAGGGGCGTGGCATAACCTTACAAAAACACGGTTAAAATTCTATCGCCGCGCCGTGCCGCATCAAAAAACTGGTGTTCTGACATGTGTTTGTTTTTCATGAAAAAAAAGTTTGTTATAAATTGGCAGAATTGTGAAAAAAATGGGGGCGCCTCTGTTATAGTGAAAAATAAATTACAAAATACACTCGTATAAGTTGCCCCACAAAAACCATAAAAAACTAAATTATAAATAATAGCTAGTTCGTAAGACAATAAGTGAGCGGGAGCTTATTACCTGCGGAATGTAAAGTTTAATGAAGTGTGAACAGTGAGTAAGTTGTCACATAGCTGCCACATACACTTACAAGTACATATGTAGTGGTGTATGTGTGACTGAGTGAATAATATGTATATGTACAGCATTGTATCAGTGTATTGTATTGTATCACCACTACTATCTATCTTTCTGTATATTCTATTCCATCCACCGACATACGAAATTCTTTAACGTTGAAGCGTGTCAATGGAATCAGTAGTAAAGTACAATAGTTCCCACGAGACCAACAATCATCATCAGCCACCAGTACCAACTCTTTTAAACTAGCTAATACACCAAACACCACAATATTTTATAAAATATAACAACACAATTACAAAACACATTTTTCTAACCAATCATATATACCAACTTAGCTACCATATTATAATTAAATAAAAAATTTCTACATTCTTCTGTGTGATGCTATTTTAGATTGCTGGCTTTTTATTATCAAGAATACAATTTAACGATATAAAAAATATAAGAATTCATTCAACACGTCTATTACAATATCTGCATTAGGTACGAATTAGTAAAATGATTGATAATACAATATATTTTTAGGAATGAGACCAAGGTGTACAGAGTATATAAATCTTTGTACCTTTAATATAAGAATATTATTTTTACAAAAATAAAATGCTTAAAACTTATAATTAACGACTTTTTTTGGGTAAAACCAAATTAACATCGAGTGATTTATTTGAACATTATTTTAATATTATAAGGATATAAATTTTGGAAGTCCATTGCCAAAATATACGTTTCCTCGAGTAATATTTTGTTTTATTAACATGACTTATATGATTAGAAGAAGTCGGGGACATTTATGTTTTTTTAGTCAAATCTACTATAATAGCATTTAATTCAACACATCACCACAAACAAGATATTTTTTAGCAGCATTCGACAAAATAATTAATACAAATACTATGTGTGTATGTATGTAGGTACATAAAATATTTGAAAAAATCGAAGATGAAAAGAGAAAAAGAAGACGTATTGTTGTTTTATATATTATCCTTACATATTATCATATATATCTTTAATTTGTGTAACCTGTTGAGTAATACAATTATAAAACCATAGACAGAGTATCTCATACAATTTGCCCGTGTCACGAAATCGACTAATAAAACGCAGTGACGCGGCGGATACGCTGTTCTGTAAAATTGTTTGATTTCAACAAATCATTTTATTTTTTAAAGCTTTTGAACATTTTTTAAATTTCAACACTGTGCTGTTTGTGTTTAAAATACATTTTTTATATTCAAACATTCTTCAACACATTGCCTTAAATTGATAGAAACAAAATATTGATTTAATATTATTACAGACAACAATAAGTGGGGTAAGAATTAATACGAAAATTATCTATTGTATGTAGGTACTTTATACATTTTAGAGCGAAATATAAAATAAAAAACGCCATCATTTGAAATGCAAAAGATTCATGTTTCATTGAAAAAATTTATGTTTGTATTTGAAAAAAAAATTGTTAAAATTCGAGATGATAAACATCGAGCGAGTAATGATGAAATCAATAGAGATTTAATCAGGCCCACTCGTTGAACTCCTAGAATAATTTAATGGAAAATTATATAAGTCGGTTAATATGTTATAAATGATAAGATTTTGTGTAAGGAGTTTAATATTTAAATCAGGATAACTATAACTATATAGAATATAAGATCTGGTTAACTAACTAATATATATTTAAATAAATTAAGTAATTTGATTGGGTAAATTTAAATTAAATGAGGCAAAAAAAAATCACAAATGAAAATAAAAAAGAAAATGTGAGCTATAAGAACCGAAATAATCAGATAAATAAAGGGCATTTTACTCTCGATCTATGTATTTGTTAGATTACTAGAAGAGCTTTGAGTAATACGATTGACTTTTGTGCAATTAAAAATTTACTTATTCAAATATAAATGAATACACACTCCAACATGTTTAACTCTTTTTTAATTTTATTATGAAATACGTCAATATTTTAGTGTAGGTTTATTTTAGAAGGGCTGATGAAATAACATAAAAATAAGTCTTCCTCGCTGATGAACGCTTAGAATGTTCGGCACACTGAATCATTTATGTTCATACATATGTATGTATTGTAGAGGTTATATTTGGTGGAATATTAATAAAACTAGGATGATGCACATTATATGTATTATATGGAGTTGTGGCTATTTATGTACGAGGACAGAGGGTATATAATATTAAAGATTGTGGTAAATGTATTGGTTGCATGCATTTCAAAAGTACAATACAAGTTGTGACTGCGGTCTTTGCTTTATATCGGGATAATACAATACAATACTAGGGACAGATGTCTTGGCATCACAAAGCCTAATTTGACACAATAAGAGCCGAGTACACATACACACACACACATATATTATATGTTATAATAATATAATAGCGCCCGAGGTGAAATATATTCCTTGTAAGCTGGCTTTACTTCTTGTGGTCCTACCTGTGGCTTTTTTGTCGGTTAGCTCTGATTTATCGTGCAGCCTATGTGTGACGGAATGCTCATACTGAATGCTGAAATAGCCTTGTGCACTTTTTCTAATATCCATTTCGCCGGAAGCCCGACCTTACCTGCCTGTCTTTTGCTGCCATGTTTCCACTACTCCGCATTTAATCGCTGTACCTACATTTTATTATAGGTACTAAACAATATTATGGGATTAATAACATCTAAAATAATATACCTACTTAGTACATACTATCATAATACATGCGGCGAACAGCTATTTGTCTCACCTCCTTTTTGGTAAAAGCAATTTGTCACTGTAACCACAAACAAAACGCAGCGTTGACACTTCATTTGATTTTAGTCACTTGCCCGAAATAAATAATGAATGGAGTGGAATGAGACGGAGCCCTTGGTGTGTGCTGCATTTCTTATATATTATACATACATACATATCCCCATGTACTAATAATAATACATGTATCTGGCCTCGAATGCAAATGGGCTGTTGACAATATTAATATGTCGGGGCGGGTGATACCTTTGAAACAGGTATAAACTATCAAATTACCATTTTAAATTTTATTTCAGGTAAAATCTTAAGGACCACACATACCAAAACACCTTTTCATCCCAATCCTCTCACAATAATAATTATATTCAATTCATTCGCCTTATTCACTGTATACATTTGATATAGTGTAAATTGTAAAATGGTCTGACCGTGTATTTATGCATAGAAAGTATAATACAATAAAACTAGGTGGGTACAAACTCGTACATATAATACATGCCTATTAATTCAATCCGAGTGTTTGACACACGCACTTTTAAAAGATTGTCAAACACAAAAGGATCGATACAACCGAAACAATATAATGTGGTGAAATAAAATAGCAAACAGAATGTTAAAATATCGAAGACAGTAGTTGTTATTTTGTCATGGTTGTAACATTTTTCAATGGACTGCAATGCGACTCAGCATGGAAGATGTTCTCCTGGGGCTGCAACTTTTGGCCACTGTTAACTCATACAGAAGAAAAAAACATTTTATTGTTACTAAGATTAATTATTTACACTAGCTGACACTTGAGGTTTTTCTTCTTGTTTCTCTTTCTTTGCGTATTACACGGTAACTATTCAATGTCGATACGTAAGTATAATATATATAATTGTCTAACTGTCTGTCTGTACGGGTCAATCTTTCAAATATCCTCAGCGTATACAGAGTCGCTATATACAGAAAAATAGTCCTTAATATATCAGGGTACAAGCATTAAAATTCCGTGTGCTCTTAAGTCTTTATGGAACTGAGCCATATATTCAAAATGGAATAGAATATTTGGTAGTGAGACTGCATTTAAATTTGTTGATTATTGAAGATATGCGAAAATAGCCCCTAATATGTATCGAATACCTTCGAGATATCGTATACTTTCGTTTGAAATATGTTTGCTGTCAGTTTTGTTCTTAGTATATGAAACGTAAAAAAATTTTCATTTTCAATGATTGTTTAAACTATAAATGGGGCTTTTTCGAAATAGTAAAATGGTCCTATTTGACCGGCAACTAATGTAGATTCATCCATTATCTATAACACATTTCATGTCTCTGTCAATAGAAGGTAGTTAATCGTAATCTGTAAAATTTTATATATTCAATTCAATTTTTTGACACTTGACAGACAAGTGTTGCCAGGTGTATAAATAATTCAATTTAAATATTTAATCATAATTAATACATATCTAAAATCTCGAAACGGGTATTTTAATGATAATATTATTTAATTAATTTCAAAATAATTTTAGAGATATTTAATAATGCATAATAAATGAAAATTCTCAAAAAAAGTATTTATCGGAAGACTCGCTTTTTTAATATTGTGATGAGTGTTGTCATCATATGAAAACCGCGTTATATTATTTTATTAATAATTTTAATAAAATTTCAAACTTCTTTCGAATGAAAAAACAAACATCTTATTATCTTCTTATTAAAAACAAATCAGAGCATTTCAAAATATTAAATAATTTCAATATATTTTTAGGTGTATTTAATTTGATAATGCATAACAATTTCCACATTTTTATACTTCATTTTAAAAATAAAAAAATTCTTTAAAACTTCTTTAAGGCAAAAATGAAATCAAAACTCAAAGATAAACGTCCTATTAAAAAACCAGGCAGAACATAAAAAAAACATTAACAAATTGAAAATTTCAATTAAAATTACCCTAGTATTATATATAATGTATCATTGTATTTTCGGATGTTTATAAAACAACCTTATAGAATAATAATATTAATAAATAAAATTGATTTTTATGAAATTAGTATTCAACTTTATGAATATAATAATTGATATATCATAAATGATAATATATTAAAATTTATTTATTAATTTGAATATTACAAAAAATCTTATGAATTAGACTTAGATGTACAGAGTACGTGAATCTTTTTACCTATAACTAACATGAGAATTTTAATAAAAAAATTATTTGATACGAAAGTTAACTAATATTAAATAATAAAAAGTATGGAAAAAAACCTATTGACAAATATGAGGATTAAAAATTAATTATAAGTGAAGATGCAAGTATCATATAATGTTGATTGTAAATATCAGAATTGAAATAAAATAATACAATAAAGAAAATCGTTGTAGAGCTTCATTTGGACTAGGTCTGTATATTTTAAATAAAATATCCAAAAATTCATATCAAACTATTATAACAAGATGAATATAGGGCACAAAGGAAGTTAATAAAATAGAGGTTGTTGTTATTAGATTGAGGCGGTATATGATTATGTTGGGGCAATCAAGTTGTCAATCTGTTATTGAGTCTACAGTTTGACAGGCCACAATTATAAATTGACCAGGTTCGAGTCTCGGTAGTATCAAGTGGAGACAAGATTGGACCTTAGAATGAAGTCACGTCGTGCTTCTTATACAGTAGCTTGTACTTCAATATGGATCATCATAATAAATATATTGCATGCTATTATATATTAAAATCACCATACATGTAATTGATAAATTTAATTATTTAATATTGTAAATTAAAGCCACAAAATTATGATTTTTATTACTGTTTTCTCCGACGTGACAAACTCGACATATTTTCGTACAAACTAATTTTATACAAGAAGCTCAGATATCTTGAAGAAATTTCCTGTGGTATAATTTCACCAGAGTGTATATTAAAATAGAACCAGTTTACCGGATACTTTATTACTTAGTCAATTGATTATGCACACATGTTGTTCATAGTAATTTCACGATCAATTTGAATAAGTTAATTTTGTGTGGGTCGACAAATTACATATTGTCTTGTCCAAATAAGTGGCACTCGTTTATGAAATTGATACTTTACTAATTTTACTCTGTAATGTACAAAATAAATAAATAAATTATTAAACGGTTGCTTTTTTATGTATCGAGCCTAAGGTTCGTGTTTATCACGTTAGTTGGCACATTATGTTAAATCTTTTTTTTAGTTTATTCATTTAATAATCCTCCAGCCGTATTCGCATAGTAGTTCTAGGAATAATCAATTTATCGTACAAATAAATAATCGAAGTATCGTGTAAGCCGACAGACAGACTCGGTCTGATCCGAAACATCCCGCCTGGTCCGCAGCTGTCGTCGTGATGGCAAAAACTCCCCTTTCCAAATATCCCATACTTTGTATACACACTACTCTATAAATATCTATATATATTGTCCTGGAGGATCATACAAATATTCGATTTTGGGATCTGACAGAATTACCCGCCGTATTGTTAGAACACCTCAAAGTTTCGAACAGAAAATATTTACCTAACTTCAAGGACGAGTCAGTAAATTGCATATTCAACATAAACCAGCATAATAATTCAGCTTATAAGGCGCGTGTCTACAAATCCCGCTAAAAAAAATGCTTATTATGACTGGGAGATCGGGAATAATTGTCTTAATCTAGGTTTAATTTGACTGTTATTCTTGATAATTTATTTCTGATAAGTTGGGCAGAGCCGCATTGTCTTAAAAACCTTCTAAAAAAAGCCCTTCGGGGGGTAAATACATAAATAAATAAATTTCAACAGTACATAAACGCAAGCTCAGCAGAAATCACTGCACAATTTTATGTATAATTATCTCAGTGTTCATTTTATAAACCAGCTGATCAGAGTAAACGTCGACTGAATAGGATTTGTGAGTCGTAATTGCCCAAATTAACCTCCATTTAATTTTTACTACATTATCATTATTAGTGCCACAGTGTTTTTGTTTTTGTGTTTGTAGATTAAATGTGAAATTGTGGCATTCTCTAAGCCTACCTAATTTATAAAATATTATATGAAATCACGCTTTCTTCAATATTAGCCGTTTGCGGTAAGATATTTCCTATTTGCGACTGTCTAAAATAAATCAAAAGCAACTAGTCTGATTTGAGAGGGCTTTCTTTGACATTTTGCCATATGAAGTAAGTTTAAGAGAGAAAGAGTTACATATGTACAATATTTTATTCATATAACCTAATTTTTTATTATACAATTTCCTTATCAAATATAATTTGCATACAATGTTTTCATACATTATGATTCAATGTTACAATGTTAAGTTTATAGACTAAGTATTTAACTTATTTTAATACGTACAATCAATTGATTAATAAGTCATAACATAATTTATGGGAAAAAATAAAAAAACCCACTAATATTATAGATTAAAATATTAATATAATATTATATATTAAAGTCTATTACTTATTTTAATACGGAGTACAATCGATTGGAATTAAAATAGTTAATAAGTCATAACATAATTTATGGAAAAAAAACCACTTATAGAACTACTGAAATATATATAATAAATAATAAAATTTAGAAAAATAAACAAATACTTAATACTACATATATGAACAAAATCATTAAGGACTGTGGAGAAAGACAAAATCGAATGTAAATATGTTAAAGATTTTTTATGAAATGTCTCTTAAATATTTCAGTGGTAATTTAATGTTTCGATTATTTGAAACATATTTGATTTTGTATCAAGGAGTTAGTGGAGAAGTTAACAATTTCGTTATGGTGTTTATTGCTTTAGTCTGTGATAAACTCTTCCACTGTTTGCATTTTGATATTCTCATGAATATAATATAACCTAATATTTCACATTAAAGAAGTGCGTATTAAATCCCATTTATCATGATGTTCATTAATTAATTGAATTATTATATTACGCATATGTCCTTTAATAAATGTGTCCTCATTTATTTATTTTTTCGAGTTGCATTCCATAATATGATGATATATTGAGAAGAACATCCCCACAAATAGATCGCGTCATTAACGGTCGACATATGCCACAAAACAGCCCCACTAATCGATGTAGTGGCAAAAAATACTCTTCATATCGTTATTTGTAACCACCCTGTTCTCATTATACATATTGCAACTTGGTATTCTTTAATTCGATACTGATGACCACAGCTACTGGCTCATTGTGCAAACGCAATTCATACATTATAATAAAACACGACACATGCATTCGTGTGATTGAAATATTAAGTGCTGTTTTATATTATTAAAATGCTAATTTATTGGAAATATTTTATTGTACCATTTGTAGTGCAGTATGCTTCGATTTAATTCATTCGTTGGATTGTTTATTGCAGAAACACCACAAGCACAAAAAATTAAACTAATGGTCGAAGGCGAATCTTTTGCTTCAAAAACAATTATAATTATCATAAAAATGCCATTACTTAAAATACTTAATGGTTAATATTGACAAACATTTATTGCAGAAACATCTTATGAGAACAATTTTCAAACTTTTATTAGTATTTTCTGTTGGTACACCTAACATAATATACAAATTTTACGAGAAATTTTACAATATAATTATCATTTTTTACAATATAAAAGATCCTTTTCGAATAGGTTTTATTTTATTTTACCAAAGTTTTACAAAAAAAATTGTTAAATGGTTTTATTTTCATTCATATGTATTAAATGTAATTGGCAATTGCTCTACAATCAAACAATTTTTATTCATTTATTATGTGCAATAATATCTACAGAATAATATGAAAATGAATAAAATTTAATTTACATATAACAAAACGGTTTAAAATATACCTATTCAAGGCATTCATAAAAATTACACTATTACAAGTATTTATCGAAATAAAATTTTTTGAGGAAGAGAAGAATTTTCAGTTCTTTGATAAGATAAATATTGAATAATTATAATACATTGTGCAATGGAATCTATTGTATACCTAGATTATACATAACACACAATAAAATATTATTGTTATATGTAATTATGTCTTTATGGAGATTTGTATTGTTACGAATATAAAGCCTTATTTCAATATTCTTAATATGTCGGTATATTAAATCCAATTTATATATAACAATGCGGTCTTATTTTATCAATCAATGCATTTGTATGCAATACTCAACAATGGCTTTTTTATGGTGATGAATGAGGAAATTGACTTGTCGAAGAAGAATTGTCAAAGAGGCTCGTTAATTTGAAAGGTAGAAGCGTGTAGGTGCAGTAGTGAATTCAATTATAAAAGCTCTATTCCTCGCCTCGAATATTCAATGGACAATTAAGTATACAAAGATACTAAAGGTCAACTGTGCTAAGACTGTCTCTACTATTATATTTATATATATATATATATATATATATTAATATATATATATATATATATATATATATATATATATATATATATATATATATATTTATATATATATATATATATATATATATATATATATATATATATATATATATATATATATATATATATATATATATATATATATATATATATACATATATATATACCGGTGAATACTTGAGTAAGGCTCCACAATTGAGGCCTTCGAATAATCCTCAACGTATACACACTTGCACATATTGTCTTCTCAACACAGCTTATTGTTTCCAACACATAAATAATTTCACCGCATGCACAATCATTCACAAAAATACTATTTATATTTAATTTAAATCGACGCGTATTGACCATGAATAAGAATTAATCTAACATTGTTGCTTTCACTTAATAATATTTTTAATTAAAAATATTGGTTACGTTGTTAAAAAATTACACATTTCAATATTGAGATAATTAGATTTTCTACTATGACTGACAAAACGCATTTCAAATACTTTATTGGATAACTTTTTAAAAAATACATATTATATTATTATACATATTATACTGTAGTACCACTAGCGCATTACGGGAGATCCCAAGTTGCAGTGATAATAATGCAGCACTCGTCAGTCCTAATCCTAATATTTGAAATATCTTGTAGCAAAGTACATTGGAAATAGACTATGGATTTTCGTAGAAAGTTAAATACTGAAACTAGTTGTAATGATTATCGATGACAATTTAAAATCTTGGAAGAAAAACAGCATGTGTTTTAAAAATAATCAAAAATATTTTATCCCACAAAATTGTTATGTGGTATCGGTTATGTCAATATCATTAATTAAAACATTTGAAAAAAAAACGCACAGCAGTCAAAAACACATCTATATCAAAATAATGGTGTTTTAAATCTCTATTGCAAAAATTGATTCTTTTGATATCTGCTGTTTTTTCGTAAAGGTATAAAATTAAATAATTCTCAAACAACTCACTCGATTCAAATTTGATTTTACCCAAGCGAACTGTTATTTAGTTTAAAGCATAATACTTAGTAACTATTTCTGTTAATGTAGAGTTTATTCTTGTTGTTATTTATTAATCCTCATATTTGTAAAAGGTGGGTATTTTTCCCCCATACTTTTTTATTATTTAATATTATTCTCATATCAATCTAATTTTTTATTAAAAGTATCATGTTAGTTATTGGTTAAAAGATTTATATATTTTGTGCACCTAAGTCATATTCATAGGATGTTTTGTATTATTCAAACTTTGTAAAATTCAAATTAAATTTTAATACTCATTCTTTATGATGATCATATTATGGAGTATTTAGTAAAGTTTTCAATTGTATAAGACTACTAAAAAGCTAAGGATATTATTTATAATTATAAAAATTAGTATGGATATATTTTCTTGGGTATTCATTCTAAATTAGACTCAAATGGTGAACTGTTCGGCTGAAAGCATTTCTGTTCCAAATTGTACCCATATGTTGAATACCACAACTGGGATTGCATTCAAGGTTCGTGAGTCATCATCATCATCATCATCACCATCATCGCAATGGTCACCATCCACAATGATAATCGTGTGTGTGTGTCTCTTGATCTTGGAGTTGTAGTGCTGATTTCCATCCTCTTATCTTCTTAAGTCCACAACACTTAACGTCTCTCAAGCACAATGCTCACTCGTTTAAGAGGAATTCTTTTATGCACACTTCCAAACAGTCGATTGAATCACTCTCTCATATAAAGGCTCTCTCTGTGTTGAGTTTATTAATGAAACCTCGTTATAAATAAATAATCGTGTTTGTGAAAGAGCGCTTCCAGTAAATAATGATTGCAAACCATTCAAAGTCGATCCGATTCATCGGTATTCCAGTATTCAGAATATTCTATAAGATTTCATGCGAATCAATACATCGTTTTAATAGAAAATCTTACATTACTTTATTGATTTTATTAAGGGACGTATTCAATATAATAATAATGAGAGAGTGTGCGTGTGGTGCGTATGAGTGTACACAAATTCTACCAAGCCCTAGTCTATTCCTACACACACACACAAACTCTTTTTACACTATTAAATTGAATGCGGTCCTAAATGTTAAATAGAAATAATTTATTTTTATGTACAAGTTTTCTTTCTTCAATATCAATGTTCTGTTTTGAGAAATTCAACAATTAAACAAAAATATGTATAATTTATCAGCATTATAAAATATAATAATCCACCCAACTCAAATTTGGTTTTACCCAAACAAACTGTTATTTAGTTTTTAAGCATTATATTTTGTTAATATTGCTTTTATTGTTGTTATTATTTATTAGTCTTCAAATTTGTAAATGGGTTTTTATATTTTTTCCCCTATTTAATACTATTATTCATTTCAAATTTAAATAAAACATTCTCATGTTAGTTATAGGTAAAAATATTTTTATACTCTGTACACCTAAGACTATTTCCAAAGACGTATTGCTCTATCAATCATAGTAAAAACTTATGAATAATAAATAAACTGTAATATGTATTATAAAATAGATCTTGAGTGAGCCCTAAATTTTATAGTGATTATTTTGTGAAAAATTTAGTATTTTTTCAGTTCTACTAAGAAATATTAATTTCAATCTGTCTGAAGCCTGAGAGCCCAGCTTGTAATATGAATTTTTAAATAGAAAAAAAGGTTAAATTGAAACTAATTCTTCAAGGTTAGAACCCAAACCAATTAATTGCATTTTAACAGACTGCATAAAAATATTATGTACTATTATTTTTAATTTGTCCTCACTAAATGGTGTATTTTTGAACATGTTTAATATGCAAATGAATCGAGGCCTAATAAAAATGTAACAAGTTTAGTATGGAGACGTCACGGTGTCGGGCGAGTCTGTTCAATTAACCGATAATTTATTCGGGTCGGTATGGTTTTTATGATTTTATAACTACTCAATAAGACGCGGGAACCAGGTTCGATTAAAAGCCTACAGCGCGGTTAGAATACCTCGGTCTTCTTCACAGTAGACATCTTCATTTAGAATGGTGAGCAGGTAGAAAAGGAACCCAACCGTGGGCGGACCCTATGGGGTGACGATAATATGTTGCATACTGACACAAATACAAAAAAAAAATATCTCTTTGGCTATACAAATGCCCTCTGAGAATATTGCTTTATTAACGTGAAATATTTCGGAGAAGCTTGCGACAGAAGCTTGGCTAATCATCATTGAGACATTCGATTTTTTACACGACCCCTTGCAATTTATTGCACCGGCAATAGTATGAGGGATTTTATACTAATTAAATATTATTAAATGAATCATCAGTTATCACGAAATAATACAAAACTTTTCATTTTAGAATCACCTTCAATATTGGCAATGGGTGGCATTGAACATTTTTTTACAATTTAAAAATATATCAGATTTTCACTTTATTATTACATTCTTTCATTGATTTTTAATAATAAAAATAAACTTAACTTTATAAGTGTGTTGTAAAATAAATACCGACAGCATTGTTTCAATATATTTGTGCTTTGACGTATTCGAGCTCTGCGACGGTTTCCTTTATAATATTATTTTATTTCAAATTTCTGATATTTATACAAAACATTATAATATGATCTATATCTACACTTATCAAACATCAAATATTATATTCATGGGACAAACTATAAAGCATATTTATAAGATGGTAATTTTATTTTATTTATATTATAAGATTGTTCTGTCTCGTCCGAAAATTGAAATAGAATAATACAATAAATTTACCACTAATTATAAACCATGCAGTGCTCTACGTTTGTGAGCAATTGAAAACCTGTTTTTTCAACCTCTTGGCCGAGGCGAGATTAATGCCAATTTGGTCTCTGATTAGTAAACACCCTGTATAATGTATAGAGTGCATTAATACACTCACAAAATTACAGCCCTTGGATAATTATACTCAATGTGCTCTTATTAGACATAATAGTATTGAATATTATTAAGAGTATTTAATCCAGAGAACCGCCTTTATTTCTTTATTATTTACACGGTAGGTTAGTTCCCCAAAAGGAAGGGTGTTTTTTTTAAGCAAATGTTATGCCAACCGTGTCACATTTTTTTAAATTCTTTATTCTCGGTACCAAGTGAATGATCTATTATATAATTTGATATATTTGAAATATACAAGATCATCATTTCCCGTCGGCTATTCTCGTTCAAGTCGACATGCTCAAGTAAAGCGGCTCGGTGGTGAAGTGTGGGGTCTGATGGAACCCTGCGGCCAACCTGGTCTACAATACAAACCACCTTCTATATACCTGAATATACTAACATATCAGATAGATAGAGATACCAATAGCCAACAGAGAGAGAGAGAGACCACCATGTCAAGGTGCTGCCGCCATACTAACAGTGTCGTCGTTGAATACCACTTTGTCAAATAGTATACCAATGTCTGAAATCAACACCAAACGTATCTTCAAATTGATAGTTTACAAGAAGAGAATATAAAAATATTATTGTAATTTAAATTTTGGTGCAAACATATAGGTTTGGCTTTCATTTTAATGTACCTATACATTCATTATTTAAATGCCATTTCAGCTTATTATGTAAAAGATCACCATAATATTGATGAAATCGAGTAAAATTGTATTTTTTTTGTAGATGTATAAAACCTATTTTTGTGTTACTCGCAAATCAATTTAGCCACTGTAAATAATTACATTATTATAAAATAACACATTCTTCCAATTGAAAAAGTAGAACATATTTAACACTAGTGTCTTCAATTCCAAGCAAGATTTAAAATCATAAACCTACATATTTTAACAAATTTACTCTTTATTTATTCCGTATATTATTTATGATTATTATTAAGCCGGTTAAAATATCTCTCACCTATTATTTGTTGTAACCAAAAATGTCTTATAAAAAAATATATAAAATGCTTCAAGCAATGGAATTTTAACAATTTAATTCATGTAGAACAGAAACCTTCCAAAGGTTTGTTTTGACATATATACGTTAATACATATTTTCAGAAAACATCATTGCTTCAATGTTGTATAATGATGATTTTTTATTTTAATACATTTGAGATAAACCGTTATCACCGATATTACAGAGAATGCCAGATAATAGATGAGTCTAGTGTTGCCTCTGTCAAATTCACCTACTTCGTCTGCCATCTTTTGATTTATTCGTCCAGTGGCTTTCTAATATCGGTGGTACCGGATAAACCCATCAGGTGAAATGTACCCAATGTAGAAGAGAATGGAGCAATTATTAGATGATTGTGATGAGGACGAACTACAGTCGACTGATTTTCCCTCCAAGAGCCTCCTTCTCCAAGATGATAGAGTCATCATCTGGTAATCTCGCAGTGGGCCGCCCGTAATGATCGTGTCTTTAAGTATTAGTGACTTCTATAATACATGCACAGGTAACAGTGTGCGTGTGTCCGAACACATTCTCACTTCGATACGGCCGAAGGCTTATTTAACCAATACAGCCTTCATTATTATTATATTATGTGAATATACGTGTATAAGAATGTACCTTTGATAGTGTTGCAACATAAATCATCTGATCGCAGTCAACACTTTATTCCCTCTATCTATCTACAACAACCACATTCATCACAATCTGATGAATTTAAAAAAAGATTTATATATATATATGTTATATATATATATATATATATATATATATATATATATATATATATATATATATATATATTCATAGATAGAAAATAATTTGACTTAAGAATCGATATGCATAAGTCGCGGTAGCAAAAGAAAATATCTTTTTCTTTTAATAAAGTGAATTGAAAACAAATCTTGATGTGAATTTAAAAACTCGCGTCGACCGATAACGGTCTATTTAAATGATTAATTCCATAGTCAAATGATGATTAATTTTAATGAAGATTTGAAGACTGATTGGTTATACTTAATAAATGAGGCAGGTAGACAGTTATACTTGAAGACACTAATGGATGAAGGTATTCAGTATATTTAGTAGTATTTGATATTATCAAAATTTTAATATTTATTGGTCAAAAAGCTGTAAACCTAAATACTCAACACTCTCGTTGTGTCTTCAACTGTCGTGTCGCTTTCTTTTAGATATTTATCCCTAAAGACTTTAGTTGTTAATAAGTTAATAAGGCTCGGCACAGACTTGAGTCCTCGTCGGTGCACAATTATTGCTCGTTCATGTATCTCCACCAATGAGACAATATGCGCTTGACACTGATTGGCGCTTGTGTTTGATTATATTTCGCTCATTGGCGAAGATACGAGAAACACCAACGAGCATTCCTGCCTGTGCCGTTGCTATGTGTGATTTTATACATTTCATATTATGAAGGTATAACAATTTTGCATTAATATATTGTTGTGATAATAAACTTTATAATGACAATTATATAATAATAAAACCATGTAAAAGAAACAAATTATGCCTTTTAAAGAGGTGAGTAAAGGATTTTACTGCTTGAAATAGTGTAGCCGGTGTCTTCTTAGAAATTCTTATTTAGATAAATGAAATGCTTTCAATGCACGTGTTATTTGTTTACATAGGCTTGAATTGTAGACTTATTAAATAATATCTATTAACTAAAAACTGGCTTGTATATATTATATGATTGGCAATAACTTTATTAGTAGCTATTTTTAATATCGGTTATCCACAAATTTAAATAAAATACATTTATTGATTTGAAGAAAAGTCATCCACAGAGACTTTATACATGTTAGTAGTCGAAAGTACCTACTTAGACATTCTAATAAAATACTGTGGAAATTACAACAAACAAGTTTCTTTAAATTATGAAATTCCACCCAAAAGTCAACACTATCAACAATATTTTTTAGTTTTTTTTTTAAATTAAGTTATATGAATAGAGTATAGATTGTTTCGAAGTTATCGAAATACATGTGTAATGTGGTTTAAGAACTTTTGTAGGTACGATGCCGACTAGTTAATATGGCGGCTAGAATACAAATAGGTTCATGTTCTGCTACTTTATAATTTTTTTAGAGTTCTTAAAATGGCGGATGATAATAATTTTATTAATGTAACGCGTGGCCTTCTATTGGTCGTAAGAGTGACCAATAAGAGGCATTTTTATCACATAAATCATGGGTATCGTAATTTATTATATATTAATGATTAGCCCCGAAAAGTTACTACAGTCATAGATATAAACATTAGATATCTCATTCCATATAAATAATTCGTGTATTGTTGCACTCATCTCTCCTATTCGATAAAGGCATAAGTGTGTCTCTCTCACTCAACACATTTATAGTGACCACTGAGAGTGGTTGTGAAAATATTTTGACGATAAAAACGTAAGAATGTTTGAAACATGTTAAAGAAGTAGTATTTGGTAAAGAGTGAGCCTAGATGTATTTGAGTGTATGTTTGAGTCCATATGACATGTAGTAACAATGCATTTACCCATTTTACTGTGAAATATAACTGAAGATATGAAGATGTAAGATATAAGATATGTTTACACTATAATGTTTGCCAGGTAACTGCTGTTTTTGGCTACTTGATGTACTTGAAATTAAAACGCATTTAGCCACCCATGCGATATCTTATGTTTATATAATCTATGACTACAGTTGATTGTAAAATATATGGAAATTGTTCTGAATGAAGACAGTATGGAGAAAGAGTATACCCGCCCATTGTTCAGTGTGCAAGGTTTGAGTATTATCGTCGTCTCTTTCACACTAGCGTGTAGTCATTACAATGTGCCGGTATCGGTATCTCTATCGCTCTCATGGAAGGGGTACCGGCTCACGCACACTTGTACAATGTTTACTGTGTATGTGAATAATACTAGTGAAGAGCAGCGTGGTCTGAAGCAGTCGCATCGCGCCCTCGTCCAGGGGTGGTTGTGTTTCTCGTCCCATCGTCAATAATACGCGAGCAGAGACGAAGTGTTGTTTATATTTTTATTTGTGTTGTTAAGAGACGGTAACGGGTTCGTCGGCCGAGTAAAGTTTTAGTCAGTGTACACATGTCGCCGTGGCTATTTCTGTCCACCGACTTTGTCCAGAGTTGTTCACGGTTGAAGCAGAACCGCTACCAATACACCGTGTAATAACTCAATCGAACCAACGGACCGTGGAAAACAAAAAGAAATTATATTAAACAAAGGAACCTAGCCTAGGACTGGATGGACAATCGGTAATTTAATAATATTACGTTGGGTTCACGTGTCTTCGAAAAAGCTCCATACAACGACAGACAAACTTCTAATCTATACTCTTCATTTATAAATCATACGCAGGTGAAATTCTCATCATACCAACTCCTGAGTATAGAGCTTCATTTTTTGTGCAATAGTCATTGTACAAAAATGAAAGACCGACTCGAGAATTAACATAGCTTGAAGAAATAGTCACGCGCCGAGGCGAACTAACTTACCGCAAACGGCTGTGATTAGTGATATTCGGTGTGACTAATTACGGCCTTTGGTGAGTAATCTCGCATCTGAGCTTACCTGACGTATTCTACTCTACACATATTAAATATTGAATGTAATAAAACTTCAATAGCGAGTAGGATATCGCTCTATATGTTATACCTAGAGAATCTGTATAATTAGTGAGAATATGTTTTCACTGTTGATTTATAAACAATAATATGTTCTTGGCGAAAATATAATCTCACAAAAACACAATACTCAATTTATTATATCTAACATCAATATAATTAACTGACGAGTGCTGCATTATCATCACTGCTACTTGGGATCACCCGTAATGCTCTAGTGGTACTGCAGTATGATATGATAATATACTATGTATTTATAAAGAAATATTCAGACACAATTAAATTCCAAGTATTGAATCCTGTAACTATTAAATAAACGTAAAATCCCCCAATAAACAGCATTTTATTGTCTAAAGTATTTAGACTGAATTAAGCCAGTCCATTAAAAGACTAGAGGCAAGAGAAATTTACAAATGGAGAAGAATAGTTTGAGTATCGCAACGGACTGAACCAACCTAGGAAAGAAGTAGTGCGTTGTGTTATTATTGAAATTAATAATTGAGAATATGAAAAGTGTGTGTGTGTGTAAAATAGCAAAAATCAATACACTTCTAGTTGTGAATAATCTTAATAAATATAAGTTTCTTGAATGACACTTTTCTAAAAGTAAGAATTTTCAATATAAGCGTTTTAATATACATATTAATTTATTTTTTGTAAATATAATAGACGATCAAAAAAATATTTAGAGTCCGGATCTTAAAATGCACACATTTAAATATAGGAATACATTTTTTTTCAAAAATGTAATTTAGTTATATTCTAAAATGGGGGGGTTGTTGGATAAGGGGTCGAATTATTAACTCAGATTATTGCGTTGTTTATTCAAATTTTTCTAACACGCACATAATATTATCAGTTATATATTGCATTATTTTTCATTAAACATATTACGGTTGTTTTTTATACAAATAATTGTGTAATTATTAAAATTACTCTCGACACGAGTCATAGTTATAAAAAATGTGTAATAAATTATACTCTTAAATATAAATATTTCCTGACCTTCTCATTTATATATAGAAAGCCATGTTGATTGTGTTATTCAAAATGCAAATGGCTTAATCATAAATAATAAGTATAAATAAAGTAGAATGATATCTCAATCTGGTTTTAATATATGCGCATAAAAACTTATAATTTAGATCAATTTGTCACTTCATATCAGACATTGCAATGTTATTTTTTTATAAAATAATACACCCACATTTAGAATGAAAAGGCACTTAAAATAAAATATTATATTTTATTTGTCTTTTAATATATATAGAAATGTGTCAGATGCATGCTGCTTTTTATCTGGATGTAATGTCAATATTTTTATAGATAGAATGTGTTTGACTTAATACACCGTTTATTCACCTTTTTATATTTGATATCAATAATATCTGACAATTTTATTTTAAATAATATTTATTCGCTGATGCCTTCTTTTCATTAATTCATAACGCAGTGCGAGAGTTTCGTTAATTAATTGCTCAATTTCCGCGATAATAAAACAATGTTTTTAATTATTTGGACACTGAATGATGGTCACCCGTTTTTTCTAAATATTTCTAACAAAAATAACTGTTTTCTTTATTATTTATATTGACAAATAACCCCTTGCACTCATATTAATTTGAATGTTTTGTTAATATACACATTGGAATGACTAGTAATTATTATATTAAAGTTTGAGAGAATAATTTGCACATATTTTCAACCCATTGGTTAAAAAATATTGATTACTAAAGGTGCTTTTTTCAATGTGAGAAATTTAAAATTATAGCTTCATAATATACCCAATGTTCGATTAAAACTATTTATAATCAATAAACAAACAATAAAATAAGCTTGTTATTAAATTAATAAAAATATGCATGACAATTGAACAATCGAATGGCAAAAACTAATTCCTAATACAATACATTGCTAATTTTTTATATTGCTCTCATTATTATTTAATTTTTCAATCGTTTTCTGCCCACTGCCTTGCCTTAAATGTCTTGTCTCGTTCAAAGTAAACATTTTCACATGAAACCGCATCCTTTCATATTTTTCAAATTTAAAAGCCCTTGCGATGAGTCGTATATGTTTTCAAAATAGTATCCAGAATTCAAAACAAAAGGCCGTGGTTTGGTTGATACAACGAGAACAAAGGAATATGTCGATAGTGAATCGCATTTGTTGAATATTTACGCGTTACTGGCATGTGTTGCACTCGTTTTTAGCATTAAAACTTTATCTCAAACAATACCTTTTTATAATGGAAAAACTCAAAAAAAGT
Source organism: Agraylea sexmaculata (assembly GCA_022606485.1). Classification (NCBI taxonomy): domain Eukaryota; kingdom Metazoa; phylum Arthropoda; class Insecta; order Trichoptera; family Hydroptilidae; genus Agraylea; species Agraylea sexmaculata. Next base: position 25,109 of record JAGTTH010002006.1, read on the forward strand.
CATACTCAGATTTATTCGGCGTATGAATTAATAAAATTTCAAAAATACGCACCCGAAACTGGTTTATTATGGCTGATGAGAATCTAAATGGTGTTTGTTTTAAATGTATATTTATATAAGACAATCATTAATTCAATATAATATTACCTGACGGATACCTGCTTTTCAAATTGTACAATAAATACACTAATATTATAGATTTTTATTATATAATTTCTTTATTAAATGTAATTTACATACAATGTTTTGATACATAAATATTAGATGTTACAATATTAAGTTTATAGCCCAGGTCTTTTACTTATTTTAATACGTACAATCAATTGGTTATTAAAATAATTAATAAGTCATAACATAATTTATGGGAAAACATACAAAATACTACACTAATAAATATTATAGATATTTAAAGTAAAAAAATCAATGCGAAAAACCAATATATTTTTATTAAAAATACCCATTTTCAATAGCGTGAAAATTAAAATTTACTATTTCATTTGATGCATATATTTTTGATATAAATTTGATAAACTATATTAATATATTTAGCCCGTGTTAAATTCGTATCTTTTCAACGAATACTGTTAATATATACATACCTTTATTGATTCTTTGATTAACAAGAATACGTGAAAAAAATATTTGAGACGAAACATTTTATTTAAAAACGCCCGAGGAGCTCTTTTTTAGTAAGGTGGATATTTTTAACACATTAATCATGGAATGTGTTAACAACTTCCTTAGAATTTTTAACAGGGGATTGTTTTGTCGATATTGTAAATGTTGTATGAATTGTGAGATGTATATAGTCTAATATTTTTTATTTAAATACCACGTGTAGTGGTTAAAAGTGATAGGATGGTCGGCCATTTTGTGTGAAGCTCGCACTCCTTCCATGGCAAAGTGACTATAAACTACACTATAATTAAGAATTGGTGTCTGACACACGCAAACCTTATTTAAAAACCCCCACAAATAGGAAGGCCCAGTTAGTGTGTCGAATCTTATAATTCGAGGAAGCTCCCTGTCATCTTATATACTCGAAAACGACATTATATAATTAAACATGTTTCATACACGCGAACGCATGCAGTAAGGCAGAAACCCCACATTAAAAAAAACTACCAAAATATTGAATGATTGTACATTTTTTTTAAATTTAATTTAAAATGAATCACGAGTGGGTTTTTAGTAGATTAAAAATACTAAAAGTAGACGAGTGCTATTTCGAAATGGATTATGACCCGGTGTTTATGATCGTAGTCACCTGTTAGTCAGTTAAAACTCGTGAATACTTTATTACGATCGTTATAAAGCTAAGCCTTATAAATGTGTCTATCGAGATATATTTATATGCTGAAAATACCTACCATGTTTTACAAATTATAATAAGCTGATCTTTCCAGGTGGATTTTAACGACCGCTAGGAAATTTTAACCACCGTTAACGGATTTGCATGATTAGATTGATGATTTTGCGGTTGACTTTTTTATTGACTAATTTTTATTATATTTTATTGCCTTTTAATTTTAATATTAGATCGTCTTTTATACTTGTAATATGCAGTGGATCAAGGTGGAGGTTTTAACTCAAACTCAACCAAAGCAATTTTTGCCGACATAAACTTGACTTGAAAGAATGGACTGTAAAAATGTTTTTAAATATTTTCATTTATGAAAAATTTAATCAGTAACTCTCTGGATGTATTGTTAGTATTTTTTAAATAAAATTTAAGATTAAATTATGAAGAAAACAATGTTGGCTGTTAAAAAGGCGCATGCACTAGTTAAGATCCATGTATAGATTAAAAGGCATATTATTCCATATAAATATAATTTAAATCTCCCCTTTTCTTTAATTAATCCATATCCGCTATACAAAATAACCGTTTTAATTCATTTCCCATTTACCTACTCATCAAATGTAATTCTTTTCATCTTGATTCATTCCACGTATACGAAGTACGTGTCCAATAAATTACCGGGCAAACTTCCGCTGCATTGTTTGAGAACAAATTTTAAGATTATTGTCACCTCATAGAATGTTAATGTCTTTCTTCACGTTGTCCATAACAAAAGAATTCTCACACAAACTGCGACCCGGAAAAATACACGAGATTAAACTGTATGAAAATTGTTCCGGAGTATTTTAAGTTCTGCATTGTATTCGCATGTTAGAGGCGAAATTATTATAATCCGTTGTTCTGAAGACCATGGCGAAAAAACAACATGTTTTATTGTTACATATATTATATATTATCGGTTACTTCTAATCTAATTAATAAAATCATCTGATAAAAGTACACGTGTCGCATAAAACAGTCGATGAAAGTACACCTTTGCATATATACATTAAGATCATTATATTTCTAGTCGTATAAAAATTTGAATTCTTCTATTTATGACATCTGTTATTCTTTCACCAATGTTTTAAATTATTAAAACATAATTAAGAATGTGAAAATTAAACATTTTTGCTCTTAATGATGATCCTGCTGTGGAGACAGTTTTAACTAATAAAATAGTAAATGGGATAAGAAGCGTGGCTACAAATACTGTGGTCATGGGTTCAAATCCCACTCACGTAAAAAAAAAATTAAAATTGATTTGATCGGATATTACTGGGAAATGTAGAATAATATCAATAAAATCCCAATCGATCGTCTTGATACAGGTTTACTCTGATTTCTTGTATTGTAAGATAAATACTGATTATTAAGTCGGTGAGTGTGAGTAATAGTTAAGATCACCGACAGACAATTAACATGTTAACCCTCTCAAAAAAGACCCTCTAAATAAATAATCAAATATTTAAAAAAAATGACTTAATGGTATGTAATACTATCAATCCAAATCACAAGGAATATCATGCATAATTTATTATTTTAATTTAAAAGTTGTATAATGTTTCATGAAATAGTCAACCGATACTAAACGTAGCAAAGACAATAAACTTAAATTTTTAAAATTATTAAATATTTTATCGTTAGTTTTGTCGTGTAAAGAATCTATTTGTCGTTACAATGCTTAGCCAATGAGTCGGTCAAATATTTAGCATTGGTAAATCTGTAACCTCAAATGTCCGAATTCCAAAATGAACTGTTATACTCATGGATGTAGCTATATTTTTAATGAAAATAATCTTGATTGGTGCTTATTTATTAATTATTTGTTGAAATTCGTAGTGTTTAACGCTAAAAGCATTTAAAGGTTGGTCTTTGGAATTAGTTGGCATTTGTATTGGAAGCCGGCACATTTAGCATGCATTCCTGGCACTGCTGCTTTAACATACATGGAAGCTTTAATACCACTGGACTAACTATACCTGTGTCTCCAAAGGTATCCATCCACCTTGGAGAAGACCAGGTACCTTCATTAGCACCGGATGCGCGGCTCTTCCTCCATTCCTTTCTTATTTTCCACTAGTCCGCCATGTTTACTTAAACCGCTTGAATTGCTCGGCAAACATGAATCTTTTTTATCCCATGTTTACACATGAATATCGAGTGTATTCACCGAATGTATTTGTACAAAAATACATAACCATACACGGATCAACAAAATATGTGTGCATTTCCATTGTAAAATGTCTGCATACAAACACGACTCTTGATTCGATGCCACTATATAAAACTAGGGTAATTTTAATTGAAATTTTCAATTTGTTAATGTTTTTTTATATTCTGCTTGTTTTTTTTAATAGAACGGTTATATTTGAGGTTCGATTTCATTTTTGCTTTAAAGTGTTTTTTTTTATCGATTAGAAGAAATTTTTAATTTAAAAAATGAAGTATATAAATGTGGAATTATTATGCTTAAAATAAAATGAAATACAACATATTTTTAAATGCTCTGATTTGTTTTCAATACGAAGATTATAAGAAGTTTGATTTTTTTTTAATTAAAATTATTAATAAAATAATATAATGCGGTTTTCACACGATGACAACACTCGTCACAATATTTAAAAAGTCTCCCGATTAATACTGTTTTTGAGAAATGTCAATTAAAATGCATTATCAAATATCTCTAATATTATTTTGAAAATAATTTAATAAAATTATCATTAAAATACCCGTTTCGAGATTTTATATATGTATTAATTATTATTAAATATTTAAATAAAATATTATTTTTCCCCGATACATCAAGGAATATTTTTATACATATAGCGACTCTGTATATATTATATGTATAATTATTAAATATCTCTAATATTATTTAGAAATTAATTTAATATTATTATCATTAAAATAGCCATTTCGAGATTTTAGACATGTATTAATTGTAGTAAAATAATTATATGAGTTATTATTCTTCCATCTGATATCTGGTAACACTGATGCTTGAAAGACCCGTACATACATACACACACCCAAGACAATTATATTCACTTATATAGATGGCTTACAAGTGTTTTTTTTAGATAGTGCTTGTACAATTAGAACTGTGAGAAGTTGTCGTACGTGTGTTAATTAAATACGTCCGGTGGAATATCTCCATATGTGACATTTTGATCTAGAACACATTAGTCTTATCAGATACCATCTCCAATATATTATAATACTGATCATTATAGAAAATAAAGACTATAAGGTCATACCAAATATTCCCAAAAAAATTATAAATGTTTGTTATTATAATTTAAGCGATACCTGAAATAACAATGCGTTTTAATTGTTGTTGTGTATCGCTTTATGGTTAGGTTCTATATAAATAAATTTGATTACCGTTTAAATCGATTTATGATTTTTTTAAATTTTCGTTTGCAGCAATAAACAAATTTTTTAAATTGATTTTTTAAATATCCATGTCGCTTATTATAGAAATTGTTGTTTATCTTTTTATTTTTATGTTTATTATTTGTTAACCTTATATTTTCATATTGTCAAAATAACAAGTTGTTGTGTCTAAAAAAAACCCTCTCAAAAAATTTACTATTATAGATGTGGGTTCTCTGGTTTTCCAGAAAACTGTTTTCTTAGAATAAATCAATACCATAAATATAAATAGATTATTATAAATTTATTTGCGGGTTAAAAAAAAAGGATGACAATCATCAAAGGGGAGAACTGTTGCTCACATTAATTTATTATATTTAAAAAAATATTACAATTTCTTTATGTATTAAGTATGAATCATACAATAGTTTAGTGTTCAGAGTATAGTTTTTTTATATTATTCTTATTATTAAAAAAACCATAATATATTTATGAAAAATGGTCATGGATAAAGAACGTATCTGCCAATAAACCCCAATTCGTTATTATTATATAACCTTATACTATGTAAATCCTCTGAATTTTGCCTGAATTATGCCATATATGTGTAAAAATTATTTGGTTTTTTCTATTTGCATGGTCTAAAACATTATCGAGTACTTATAAGTGTACATTGGACCGGTTGAAGATATTCCCGGTGTAGTCATAGTCAGTCGAAACGGGTTCTCTTCACATATACCGGAATCATACCAATGCTATTTGAAACCATTCCGGATCTTTTCATTCGTCGAACACCTGCTCCTTTATCATTTCATTCTTGTTTACATCGTATCTATTAAAAAAAAGACAAAATTACCGACAGGTGACTTATAAACAAAATGCCTAAAACGTCCACGCATTTGAATAGGAAACGGGCAAATGGCGACTCGCTTGTACTGGTAATTTAAATCAGTTTTATTTTCATGTTCCACCTCTGTCTTTCTTGTTTGTAGTTTCTATATACTTCTCAGTCTTTCTTTAGCTCGATGGTAGGTTTTGTTTATACTTAAGTATCTGAATGCTTGTACGTGCATATCGACATCGAATGTTATTGTCTTATGTTCAGAACTCGAGCTTTTACAACCTTACATTTCGACTCCTCATAAAATATTACAAGCATTGCTTTTAACATTGCGAAATCTATTCCCGACAATATTGAGTTAAATTATTTTAATATTAATATTATTACACCTTATAATGCCATTCAAATGACGAAATTAAGAGAAAGTTATGAACTGCGACGATGATAAAGTGGACATTGTGTTGAATAAATATTCTATTGTAGATTGGATTTATAAAATAATTCAACTAAATTCATATGATATGAAATGAAAAATATTTTTAATTTTTATTATACGTATAAGACTATTTTTACAAATAAAAAAATAAATAAAATTTATTTATTAATTCACCAGCGTTATAGCTCAGGGGATAAGACGCGTGGCTACAAATACTGTGGTCATGGGTTCAAATCCCCCTCAGGTAATTTTTTTTTAATTGCTTTGATCGGTTATTACGACTGGAAGATCGGGAATAATATTAATAAAATTGATCGTCTTGATCCAGGTTTACTCTGATTTCCTGTATTGTAAGGTAAATACTGATTATTAAGTCGATGACCTGTGTAACTAGTAATAGTCACCGACAAATAATTAACACGTTGTTGTGTCTAAAAAAACTCTCAAAGAAAGCTCCTTTAGAGATGTTGGTTCTCTGGTATTCCAGGTGACTGTTTTATCTTAATCATAATAATAAATTAAAAAAAAGACATTTTTAATATAATCTGTAGGCGATTACAGTAATGATAGATCGGGATTTTATTTATTTTAATTAGTCACAAAAGACCATTAATTACTTATAAATATTTTCTTCTGGATAAAACAATCTGGAGACTGATTTTATTTTTCTAATCTTTATGCATCCAAACGGAAAGTATAAAGTAAATTTATGAAGAGCACATTTTAATGCTTTGAATTAATTAATTGTAAGGATATCTTGCAACTAGTTTACGAGCATTGAGGTTTATCTTTGTGTTGCCAAATTAAATTGTGGAGAGACATTAAATGTGTGTGTTTATGGCATAGCTTGACAGTTGATAAGACACAGAGGGACTGGGTTCGAAGCTCGGCGCGGCTCTTGACCGGTTTTGTCGCCAGACGTCAAACAAAAAAGTAATGCTCCTGCAGCGACCATATTTATTCTTATTGCCCTTCGAAAGGGACGTGTAATTGAATTTCACTCGATCTTGCCCAACTGCGTATTTTATATGGCGGTATGTCTCCTGCACATACAAACCATTCCTTCCTTTTCGTAACACATTCTTTGAAAAGTTCCTTGAAAGCTTCCAGCTCAATTCTCAATAATTACTTTGGCCCCCGGAGTTCGATAGCTTCTTGTATTCTCCTTATATATCGTATATATATATATATATATATATATATATATATATATATATATATATATATATATATATATATATCCTAATACATGAATATTATATCTGAAAATCGCTTCACATAATATACGTGTTCATATTTCAAGGAATTTCCCCAGTGGCTTTGCCTATATGTAATATTTATGTCAATCCCAATATCCAATAAAAAAACCGTGATTATAAAAAAATAGCAGTATGCACGGATTGTTTGAGAATATTTTTCACAGGTGGAACCAAGCTTTGTAGACTTTTTATGTTAAACTTCTCAATTTAAAAATGCACGAACAGCATCTAAAAGTTTTAATGACCATCGGCAGTAATTAACGCAGCTGGGAATATCGATCTTTTTGGGTATTATTATATACCATTTGTGAATATATTTCTTCATTTTGTATTTGAATTATTCATTTGATACCTGGCCGACAGACGTAGGTACCGTGACCATTTTGGTCGATTCGAACTTTTTAATGAGGCCAAAATTAAGATGTCCCCGCTAATTAAGGGTCTTTCGAAATAACTTGTTTATATTTTTAGTTTGACTTTGAATGTTGTATTATTACATTGTAGCGTCTTCTGCGTCAATTCGTCTTTTCCTCAGACGACATTTTATAATACTTGAGAGCAAATTGGGCACAAAATGTCTGTTGACTGAAGATTGAAAAGCCCAGCAACAAAAGCTGATTGCGAGTGGTGCAAAAATGTTGCTGGTTGCCGCTTCAACTGTATACTGTCGTCAATTCTTCTTCGTTTGCCTTATATCTCTCATCTTCATCCTCCTTTTCTTCCCGGTACACTATAAACCCACCCGGTATGCATAAAATAAAATTTTATTCATTAGATATCCGGGATTAGCACCCATCAAAAGTAACCTCAATTGTATCAATTACAAATATTAAGTACCCAGTGAATGTACTCTATATTCACATTTGTATAATTCTGGTGCTGAAATGTCTTATGATTCACTGTCAATACTCAATTCAATGTAAAAAATGTCTCTACTTCAAAAAAGACAGTTTATTTATAAATAATTAGCTTTCATACATTTTTATATCTAAGATGCATTTGACACAAAAAAAAACAACTACGCACCTAAATGAAAGCTATTTTTATTACTGTCTGTTATTTAACGAACTGTAAACAATTTATTTATATACGCTCCGAGGGAATTTTTCAGGGAGGTTTTTACAAATTATGTTTTTTAAACACAACAACGTATTAATTCATTATCTGTCAATGATTTTGACTATCTGTAGTTACACACTATACCGACAGGGCGGCTCTTCCCGACTTCCGAATCCGCCGGAGTATCTTACGGTCCAGAAAATCAGAGTAAACCAAGATAAACAACGTGTTAATTGATTTTCTGTCGGTGATCTTAACTATTACTAGTTACACAGGTCAACGATTTAATAATCAGTATTTACCTTACAATACAGGAAATCAGAGTAAACCTGAATCAAGATGATCCATAGAGATATTATTACCGATCTCCCAGTCGTAATAAGTAATAATGTATTTATCAAATTAAAATGTTAAAAATTAAATTCCCAAAAAATTCAAATTGAAATTCCAGATTTTATTAAAAAATAAAATAGTATAACATTTTTATATCTATATACTTTTTTGGAAGGTTTTTACAAATTTTAGTTTTTAATGTTTAATGGTCAGTGATTTTTACTATTACTAATTACACATGTTAGCGACTTAATTATAGCCTCACGATTTATTTTACAATCCAGAAAATTAGAGTAAACCGCGATCAAGATGATCGATCGGGATTGTATTAATATTATTCCCGATCTCCCAGTCGTAATAACCGATCAAATGCATTGTTTTCTTTTGTCTTTTTAGCCGGATTTGAACCCATGACTACAGTATTTGTAGCCACGCGCATTATCTCCTTACATTGGGCTTAATTATTATACACTATCTTAACTTTCTTACTATGTAGTTTATTATTCTGATATCATGTACTGCTCGCTTATCTAAAATGTATCTAGTTGTAAGTAGAGTATGAGTGAACTTTCATAGTAGTACTTAATCCCGGATTACCGGATGGGAGAGTGTTCATCCCCCTTGCGAGCATATTATCCTTGCAGACGTCTTGGGCCGTAAAACTCTCGGCTATTTACCGTTTTTAACGTGTAGTGCAGTGCCGTTTACCTTCCCGGGTACTGCACCCAGATCCTCTACATAAACTCACCCCCTTTCTTGGTGTCTTCAATCAAATATAAAAAATGCATAACGAGAGGCGTCGCGACGCTCGCTGACGTGACGCCGTATCTCCTTTTTATTCGCATCATACAAAATGCAGCAAGACGTTCCGAGAATATCTCCGACTCTTCCACTATATTTCGGATGCATATATGTATGTATAAGCTTGACGTAGATTAACTTCACTGTTACGTTTTATAGTTTCCTTAAAATGTGTCTCGTGGCGCATGTCTATTTCCGTGCATCTTTTCTCAGCGTGAGGATTTTGCTCCGATAGAATAGCGCACCATTCTCTTTAAATTTTTATAGTACGGTTTAAACACATCGACTGCTCCAGCGTATAATATCGTAAGTGCAGAAAAAAACTGTGTGTTCTTAAGTATTTATGGAACTGAGCCACATAGTGTATATTTTAAATGTACGAAACGTCAAAAAATGTTAATTTAGAATCATTATTTAACCTATTAAGTAGGACTTTTTCGAAGTAGTAAAATAGTCCTATTTGATCGGCAAACTAATGTAGATTCATCAATTATCTATAACACATTTCATGTCTCTGTCAATACAAGGTATTCAATCGTAAATTGTTATATTTTATAAATAATTATTAAATCCAGTGACACGTGACAGGCAGGGTTACCAGATTGAATATCCTTTGAATTGTTTGCAAACTTCACATTTTGAATTCTAATATATATGTACTTAAAAATACATGATTTTCGCTAAATATATTTAAGATGGAAAGTCATTACCCGGTATGCAGACAGAGTGGCAGGTAGTACGAGGTTTTGCGATGCAATTTCACCAAAGCAAGGAGGCTCCTCCTTTAAGGTTGTCGCGCTTTTAACGGTGTGTCTTTTAAATAAACAAAAGGGAAGAGGGATATTTCCACCCCCATCACCTCCTCTCGTTTAACGTTCCTTCGGGTGCTCTCTATACAAGGTGGAGAAAGTCACTTTCCCGCCCTCTCCAAATTCCAACACTTTTACTCGTAAAAAGGTTTTTTCATTTCGCCTTTTCCACCCCGACTTCCCCCTATTTCGGAAATGCCTAAAAATCGGCTTGTTTGTTGATCTATTGCTTCGACAGTTTGCACTCTTTAAATTTCTATACCCATTAATAAATTATTACCCTTCGTAATGCTATATATATGCAGAGATGTGCGAAAGTCAAACGAATATGATAGTATTATATTAGAAGCTCAGACTAGTGAATCTTAAATATCACGATGATGTACCAAGCAGATGAGGTTGACAAAGGCAGCACTAATTATCTCACTCAGATTCATTTGCTTGTTCGGCCATATTGATATTTATACATGATATTAGTTAGTAGGGAAAAAGATAGGTATATTACTACAATATTCATTTGACTTTGGAACCTCACTGTATAAAGGGTGGACTTGAAATAACTGAGAATATTTTAAGGGGTGATAGGGTAAGAATAATTGTATAAAAAAAAATTGTTATTTAAAAATTAAAAATATTAATAGTGCTTTCGAAATCGAATTTTGGCCACCATCTTGGAATCAGCTGTTTCTGTGAAGTACTCAGTAGTGACTGTCACGTGTGTATTGTGTATGTTACATGTAATTAATATTTTTAATTAACATTAAAATAAACGAAAAATTGCTTAAGTACTCATTGCTGTGTGGTGGCCTGGGAAACCATCTCTACTATATTCTCCCGTAAAGGCCAAGGTGGCCTGGCCAACCCCTTATAAAGGGACTCCCGCCAATAGGGAAGGCGTCACGGTAAAAAAAAAAAAAAATCGTCTATATTTGCGATACCCTACCACCCCCTAAAATATTATCAGTTATTTCAAGTCCACCCTGTATATGTGCTATCAATGTAATTACAAAGTGTCTGGTATATCAGCATATAAAATTACAAATAATTATCTCAGTTTCAGTATTCAATGTTCGTTTTCCCCCCAAACTCTCTGTTCGTTTAAATCGTTTTAAAACAAGTTTAGAGTGGCATTTGTCAGTAAGGAATGCAATTTTTCAAACTCATTCTTATTTAGTCGGCGTTGGGGTTAACTTAGGTATAACTTCCGTAGTCCGGCGCTTCTGCAGACTGGCTTTTAATTTTGAAAGCGCTAACTCATCGCAATCAATCATGATAATCGACCCGTGGACGCAATGATTCGTGAACTCGATACGGAAAAAAGAGACTCGCGCATTATCCGCACAATGGAAACGAAGGGAAAAAACTCTCTTCCTTTTCTCCTTCGATAATATTCTTGGATTGTCTCATCCAGTCGCCAGCGAGCTAAAATTAAACATTTGTTTAATGTCACAATCATTATATTTTTCACAAACCCCATCTTGTTTTTGTAATTAGAACGACTCTTATTTTGGCATGTTTTTACAATCAACTTAACGATCGAATATCACGAAACCGTTCTTTACATCACTGACAGCTTTTTATTATCGTATTTATCATTGTAATTACAGACGAAACACGAGAATCGGCCAAGACAGACCATTATCCTATTATTTTCATCACGGGATCCAATTTCACATTGATCGTCATTTGCTGAAACAAACATTTGTTTTTTTACCGAATAGAGCATTAAAGTTTATAGATGGTATATTGAGTTTCAGATCGGCAGACGAAAAACAAAGCATCAGCACTTGAAACTACTTTAAACGATATCCAATATTGCATTTGCAATCGTGGCTTTTCTTTTCGCCTTACAATGTAATTTATACAATATTATATGGAAAACAGCAAAGCCCTTATTAGCCGAACGGGTCTTTTGATAATTCCATGCCAGGAGTGGTAAAAAAGGCATGGAAATATCACGGCCGTTAAAACAGTTTTATTATCGGCGTATAGAATAATATAAAAAAGTCATAAAACTTTCGTCGAGACTCCGTAGATGGTCTCTTCTTACGTTATTTTTTTTGTATACCAAACATTGGTCGCGTGTTAATTCACAGTCGGAATGTCATCGCCGTCTCATAATACCAAAAGTACGTACAAGTCTCGTAATAAAATGACCGTAAACCATATGCTGATCAAACATTGCTCACCAAATTCACGTGGGCAAGACGATTAAAATAGCTATTTATGATATAGTTTAGAAATTTCAAGACACATCAAACGCGTCGTCGTAAAATTGAACCTGGAATGTACGCATATTAATTTCGTACTTGTCCAGTATGGCAATACTTTACTAAAATTTATTACTAGTGGATACTATGCAACGAATATAAAATTTATACTAACACCCAATCAACTGATAATTTGACCTAGAAGATTTGACATTTTAGCTCTATTATTAGATCAGTGTGAGAAAAAAATTCCACCCTCCCCCAAAACGGGTTTATTTCGCTCGTAAAAACTCGACCCGTCATTAAAAGTGGTCCGATCGTTTATCGTCATATCGTGGAAAATTAACCCCAAATACGACATTCGGTGGTAAATATATATGCATATAAAGCCTAACCAATCCATTATTTTTCATGTAAGCTCCATCGAACAAGGCTAAATTAAAATCGGTCGAAGCCTACGACCTGTAATTATGTCGGTATACATTTCGATGATTGAGCTCTTCGTGTAACTTTCGAGACTAGTTTATTTATTTTTTTAATAATACATATTCATATAATTTGCGATAGTATAATAGGCTTAACTTTTAATTCGTCTCATTATGAATTGGATGTAAAGACGCAGTCTAATTATTTACCCAGAGTTATGTATATATCTTTGAAGGTACTGACAAGTCCAAACGCATCCCTCCACCCCTATATTAATATTTTCAAAGTAAATACTGTACCAACGAGACAGCGCAAATATACGAGCTCTTGAAGAGATTTTCCGTTTTCTTAAGCCTGTTTCCGGATCCGTCGAAATTATCTGTGTTATCTCATCTTCTTCGAATCTGTCTAACATTTGACTAATCAAGCGGATCGTCTCGAGGATTTAATGATCGTTTGGAAAGGGGAGGATTTGTTTGGATCTCTATTACGAATTGACTCAATCCATTTTATGAACAGGACAACATTTCGATTTGAAGAAATTTATAAATATAACACACGATTTTTTCAAAATGAAAATTGTCTTAATTTATTTCATAAATTTCATCGGAATAGTGCGGGATTAAATCATATTTTGAAAATATGGCTTGTATTAATCAAATGCGAATTGAAAACCCACCCTCGTACTTATATTATATAAACTATGGCCACTAAAATTTAATAAATGCCGTTGACAACACGTTCCGCTGACTTAGTCAGGGGTGCTTCTTATTAGAAATTGGGGTGAGTTGTACCCTACTTTATTAACTTAGTTCATAACGCTCGTCCCTCGTATTTTTGGCTCGAATAAATTGGTATTCGGGCGTGTACTACTTCTAGGGGCTTTTTTTCTTCATATTTCCAACGAATATAATCAATATGTAAACAAGTGTTACTTGTAAAAAATAAATAAACAAGACGTCTTGATCAAATTTAGCTATGAAATTTAAGTAGTGCTTGCGATTGAGATACTAGAATGTAAGAAACTGGGGTGATAACTAAACTTGTCAGTCATAATTTTGTGTTGAAAAAGTTGTTTATAAAAAAATGCTTGTTCGAGACAAGTTTATAGTTTGACCTGATTAATCTAAAATTGGTCTAGTTTGGGTGTTGTTTTCAGAACAAACGTAATCCCAACTTTTGCATTCGTTACATTATTCTTGTTTAATTCGACACCTGAAACGCCGTAAACCGCTTGTACAATAATTATATATTATACAAACAAGACCACAGATTGAGGATAATAAGTTTGTTTTGAAACTTTTCCCACCGCGAGTTTCTATAATTTGTGTAAAATTCTGAAGTGCACACGATGCAGTCACAGAAATATTCTTCGTGTGTGACGTGCGAAGTTTCTACCTGTTCTGATTATTCTGAAAGTTTATCTTTGTATATATGTGAATGTCTATTTATTCAGGTGTCCTGAAAGTTTTTCGAAATGATAATTAGTGGCACCATTCGCCTCTCGACTCCTGTCATAACTTCATACGTGACGTTCCCAGTTAATGAAACAACAAACCAACCCAAGACTTTCCGACTTTGATAATAATTTAATTAAATATAAAAATCTCGATCATCAATAATAAAAATATTTTAATAACATATATATACTTACACATAAACACTTGGATGAATCTATGTAGATAGTATGTAGTTATAATTGTGCCTTTCTAATAATTAACGCAATTAATACTTCGACACGTATACTACTCATTTCTTTTCTTTATTTCAGTATAATTATATATAATAAAATGAGGAAATCACATTTATAAGATATATTATATATGTTGTATTAAAAATGTGACTTAAAATTATATTGAAGATATATCAAAAAACTTGCATTTACCCAAATAAATAAATAAATAATTTTTATTATTAATCAATAATTAAAAATAAAGTATTTGACTTACACGATACATAACGTGACAGCCACTACTGCATATTTCAAAGAAACAGCAAATTCTAAGATAGCGACCCAAAATCGATTCCAAAAGCCCGAAATATGTTTTTATTTTTATTTGATATTTCTTTTTACTTATTTTTGTGATACCCTACCACCCCCTAAAATATTCTTAGTTAGTTCATGTACATCCTGTATTTTATTATTAAATGGATCTTTGAAATTAGTCAATTAATTTATATTAAATAATTTTTGCGATTCTCCCATCTCCCATATTAAGAAAATTAATGATTAAGTTCTTCCTGTATATTATACCTGAATGAACATTTACCAACAGTCCAGGAAATCAGGTTATCCTAATAAGAGGCATGAACAAACTTACTCGTAATCTGATTATTCCAATCTAAGCAATATATTGCTAATAAGGTCATTCTTTAATAATAATTCAATAGTCAATAATCTTAATGATAAATCTTGGTTAAAAGTTCACCCCTTAACCTTGCCTCGGCTGATTCACACGTTGTTAATATTTGCCAAGAGGCAGTGCTTATTTGTTTTAATGTATATTTTTAAATGAAATAGTCGATAAAGATCAATGCAATAAAGATATATAATAATAACAACGTGTGGTTGCGTGTTGGAAACACCATCGTTGTATTTAATGCGAGCCCATGTGAAATACACACCATATAACTCATATGTTGCGACGCTTGCACCTTCATAACCCATCTTTGTGCCTGTGGATAAAATAATAATAAAATATAAATATGCACAGGGACTAATATGGGAATATATGATGTGAAAATAATTCTGTAAGAGTAGTTATTATTAGACACGCCAATGATGATTGGATGTATGAAAATCGATATTATGTACGGTCGTAGTGTTGATGGGTGTTTGGTATATGAGACCTGCTATCTGAATGTGGGATCTTGGTTCGACGAAATCGAAACAGTGTTCGTGGACAGGTTTATAGTGATGGATGGAGTAAGCCTTTTATCCTTCTTCTTACTTTATTGTTTTCTCTTTGACTCTTTTTATCGCATCCATACAGATAAATCGCATTTACGACACCGCCAACTTCAACTACATGGCTTATTAAAATATTTTCACTAGACGATTACCTCACATGAACAAATGAGCTTATACAAAATATATTAATTGCTTGGTTCGTGGGAGATATATGAGAAACATTTGTGGGTAAGGTAATATGAACCTGAGCAGCCTATATTTTACGCAATTAACGAACCACAGGATATTTTAATAAAAGAGCGATTCAAACAGTATGCGTCGCATCAAGTACAAATATAAAAATAAATTAAAAAACAAATACACGGAATAGTAATAAACAATACTTTAAATATACATATATTTATAAAAGCACGATAAAAAATGTTTCTTTGATTTTATTTTCAGCTGTTGGTATAATAATTTTATTACTAATAGATTCCTCCGGGTTAGAATATTTATCTAAGCTTAGATAAGTGCCAATTAAAAATTAATTCTAATAGGTAGATAAGACAGATTTGCTGTAATATATAGATGGCTTAATTTTCAAAAATGATAACTTCACTTAAAAAAAAACTTTATTGCAGTATTATTGTACGAACCACTAATCTCAATTTTTTAAAACGTAAAAAAAATATGCAGACATAATATTTATGCGATAATTATCACGTTTACTGTTTCAAAATTATGTTTTTCCATAAAAAAACAGTAATATATTTTTTTCTAAATTGTCTCTTTAATTACCTTAAATAATATTATAATTTAATTATTTTAAATTATCCGTGTGCCACAATTTACTGGAGTTATCACGTTTGCAGATTAAGTGATCGATATTCAAAATTATGTGTTTTTTATTTATTTAACGCCCAACTGAGATTTTACAAAAAAGAGAGAAAAAAAATGTTTGTAAGAAAAAAAAAACTGAACAAAAGTAAAATAATACAAAATTACGATAAAAAATTATGGTTATTAAATTCAAAATAAAAAGCGATAAAGAAAAACATGTTTTTAACATAGGACTGATTTTAATATCTTATATTTATATTAAATACGTAAGTCGAAAGACTAGTATATCTTATAATTTTTTTTTACTGTGTCTTGATCATATTTTAAATTACCCGTGTGTATTATATCTATTCTAAAAATATTATTGATTTATATAAGATAATGTGTGAATAATTCATATCCTTAAAATCAAATATATTATTATAATTTATATAAAGACCACACTAGATATATACTAATCCATAGTTTATTTATTGAGAGTATTCTGTGACGCTTTTATCCTATAAACACATTTTATTGTATTAGTGTAGTATGAAATTTATTAGCGAAATGTAGGTAAAAATCAGTACAAATCGTTAATTTATTTAGCTGTATATAAAATATGATTTTTGTATTGTAAATGTGTAATAAATGTAGCGTGATGGTAATAATTCATCGGCACGTTAGCGACGGCAAACTGTGAGGCGGTGTTTTTAGGCCTAAAGCGCCGCGCTACATTACTTCCAAATACTCTTTATAATATTCTTTCTACCAACTAAACTCAAAGTTATTTATGCTTTCTATAAACATGTACAATATAAACCATCATCCGCTATTAGCTCTCCTGTTGAGACTTATTCGAGTTTGATTGTCTCACATCTGTGCCGAACAGCTTTTTTATATAAAACTTTGTATACGCGGCGCGATAAATTCCATTTGGCAAGGATTTTTTTTTCGGTACTTCGTATTGTGTAGACAATTCTTTAGTGATTTTGAAAAATGATTAAACGTTTAATAATTTATACCGATTCAACTTGTAATCATTAATATAAACATAAGATATCGCATGAGTGGCTAAATGCGTGTTTATATCAAGTACATAAAGTAGCCAACAACATCACTTGCTTGGGAAACATTATACTGTAAACATCTCTCTTCATATCTTCAGTTATATTTCACAGTAAAATGGGTAAATGCATTGTTACTACATGTCATATGGACTCAAACATACACTCAAATACATCTAGCCTCACTTTTTACCAAACACTACTTCTTTTACATGTAATATTATTGCCAATGTATTGTCACAACCACTCTCAGGGGTCACTAGAAATGTGTTGAGTTAGGGAGACACACTTATGCCTTTATCGAATAGGAGAGAAGAGTGCAACAATACACGGGTTTACACGAAATTGCACGAATTATTTATATGCAATGCGAAATCCAATGTTTATATCTATGCTTGTAAAATAATAAATATACTTTGAATCAAGCTAGCTTTTAATCGTTTTATTCTATGTAACGTCAAAAGTATTTAAAAAATATATTAATATAATTTTTATTATTACCTGCTCTAATGGATGATTGACACGAGTATAGTTTTAAGTAAAGCAACTATAACCGTGTAAATAAAATTCTAATAATCCTATAAATAATTATATTTTATTTGACTAAGTCAAAAATCATCAATAAGATAAGATAAAATCATCAGAGTAAATTAATATATTTTTAAACAACGAAATAAGTGATGCGATGTGTCGTTACGATATCGCGATGTTTTGTGAAATGTATTAAGCGACCGCATCGCGATACGTCACGTTAGGGAAGTGTGAATGCAGCATAAGTCATTGTCTCCAATAATTATAATAATGACTACAAATGGTCCAGAAATATTTAAACAGTATAAATAACATGGTACTGCGGATAAACGAAGAGTTAAATTTAATATATTGTGTGGTTAATTAATTCAGCACGTAATACTGCATGTCGTGGGGCTTATTTGAAATTTATTTATCGAGCATAATTATGCATTGTTACAATCGTTTTATGGATTAGAAGACACGTGAACCGACAATTCAGCAAATTAAAAACCTATATCGTAGATGTTTTTCAATATAATAATATATTTGAAATGTGAACGCTGCAGAATGGAAAGGTAATACATACAAGCCTTTCTGCACGCGATTACATCCCGTCATTCCATGGGAACTTAAACATTATATAACGGCAGCTATGATAATGTTTCAATTTGCTGAATCGGAGGTTGTATTTTTTTCAGATGATGCGAGAGGAGCTCAGGAGACCGTATTATTAAAATAGTGTTTGTGTTTAGTGATAATAATAGGCCACAATGGCTGTGGTCAAAGTGTGGAAGCCCAGTGTGGGTTTTATGGTGACTTTAGTGTTGGCTTCGTTATGGGGCTTAACCCTGGGCATAGGCTGGCCTTCCAATGGCTTTTCAGGCCTTGCTCCTCGATTCTCGCCTTCGGACTATGATAATTCCTATTATTTCTACTACGAACAGCCTTGCTGCAACTACGGCAGGACCAAACACCACTTCAGACATCACAGAGGTAAGAATCAATACACACCATTATTATGATTTTATATACGTTGTTTTAAACTCGTTTCGAATGGACTCCACCACCGGTTATAGTAATTGCAAATGAGAAGTTAGGTCGGGTTGTTTGCTTTGCAACTTATACTCGCATGCATATCTAAAAAGAGTATAAAAAATAACAAGGTGTATAATATACGATCGAAACTGACGCATCTCGATATTCATACGAACAGGCTACTTCTTCCTCCAGCCTTTTTGTGTATTCCACATATTGTATCCACAAATTTAATTATCATTTTTTTAATCCCTGTTATTTGAAATTCAATACCAAAGCGGGGACAAACCAATGAATTGAATTGAATGAAATGGAGGTGACGATGTGTATGCAATATTTTGGCTCCTGTACTTTGCCAACTTACTTACATACACAGGATGTTTTATATTTATTTTTTAAAAATATTATTTATCAACTATCACACACAAGTTTATTTTTCTGTGGTTTTGATAAGGGAGAGGGATTTTATTTTATTTTAAAAATTATTTATAAAATAATTCCTATAATATGATAAATATGCAACATGTAATGAATTGTTAATGGGTTTTTATCTTTTTTTCCAATATTTCTTTAATTTAATACTATTATTCATGTCAAATTTAACTAAAACAACATCATGTTAGTTATAGGTAAAAAAAATTATATAATCTCTACACCTAAGACTATTTCCAAAGATGTATTGTTCTATCTATATAAATTGTAATATATATAACAAATGATGAAAAGGTTTCACTCACGTTTCTTCATATTTTCAATTCATCTAATGATTATTATAATTATATATTTACACATACATTATAAATAATCTAATTTATTGGATCAATAACACAAAAACGAATGTACAAAAAATCCGATTAATTATTCAGCTTAATGTGTTATTTTATTCGCTTTGATTGATACTATCGATGGTAAAAATAGGAATATTTACTTAACATTTATTAACTGTATTATTGCTTTAAAGCATTGTATTTGTTAAATTTCCATGCAATATGCAGATTATAATTGGGTATTGATTTTATACCCTTACATTCATGAATACATACACTTTGGTAGAGCATCTGGAATTTACAAAACAAATTTTATTTTAATTTATGCTTTATTTTGTTTGCCATGTTTCGTATGCGTTTGCTGGGATTTTTATTCATAAATATTTAAAAAAATTGGCGTTTTTTTTAATGAAGCATTTTTCAACATCCTGTGTGTAGTATGGCGATTGAATGTTAAGGCTTTTGTGTTGGCAGGTCTCTTAATTGTATTATGTGAAGTTGTTTAGTAAATGATGGTGGTTATGTCGCCTGCCACATAATGAGGGTGTGTACCATTCATATCGTATAAGACTTAAGCTTTGTGCCCCTAACGTCTTATGTTCAATATTTAACACCTCCACAACCCCCTAAACACCAAACAACTAACATTCAAACTCTTCCTTCAGACACTCATTCTGCAATACTGGAATACTCCAACATCGACGTTGTGCTATACAAATTTTCAATTATTGGGTGATGTTAATTAATATAATGGATGAGTTTCAGTAAGGCTTTTGCTCATGGCGAAATCATTTAAAAAGTACATTTAGGTTGTTCTTCACTCTTTTGTATTATTTACTTTACAACATTTCTCTTTTTACTAATCGGGATTTGTATAAGACATACAAATTGTAACTTAAATTGTTAAAAATGTAATAAACGTAGTCTCCAAAAATAATTAAATTGTTGAGAAATAATCTTGTTTTTTTTTATAATATCCTGATTGTTTGAACTTATTTAACAATATTTTAGAAATAATTATTAGAAGAAATTATTTGACCTAGAATTGCTAGTTTAAGGCTTTTGCTCATGCGAAGTCATTTAAAAAGTATATTTATGTTGTACTTCACTTTTTGGTAGATTATTAGTATTATTAGTGAAATTGTTGAGAAATAATCTTGTTTATTTTTTTTTCAGGATTCTTTCAATAAAATATTTTTATGATATCCTGATTGATTGAACTTATTTAAAAATAATAAATTATAAAGTATAATAATAATGATATAATAAATTATACATAATTTTTAGTTGAAATTATTTGACCTGGAGTTGCTAGTTATTTATCGAAACATATTTTATAGCCAATTTTTGCAGTCAAACCATTTCAAGTATACTTCATATTCAATTATTTAAATACAGCAAACATCCATAAAAAATCTTCCAAATTTAAAAAAACAGTAATTATTTTTTCATAAAATGTTTCATAGTAATAATTATGCAGTACACGTGTGTTTAATCTGAGGGTATTTTAATCTCATTATTTTTTAATTCCCTGTCCATTATTCAGATGAAATTATTAGGAACACATGCACATAACTTTAGCCGTGCCAAAAATTTTGATTCTATAATTTCCATTGAATCTTCATTTTTTGACAAACGATCATACACTGCCTCTTATAAAATTGTAATATTTCAATCTCATTGTGTCTCACCGAAACCATCTTTGTGTTGACTATTTTTTATTACAAACACTCCCAAATTGGTTTCTTGTTCGTCTTGGCCGTGATGAAAATTCTTTTGTGTGTTTTGACACTTCGTAACTTATTTTCTATGTCGGTAATTTTTTTATGCCCAGCCAGTGTCGAAGTCTTTATTCCAGGAACGAGTCCCGTCAAAGGCTTGTTCCTGAGGCTTAATTTGACAGGTAGTCTGTTGTGTCTGCTAGAGAGACTTGACAATCACTGTTCTAGACGTCGAATTCGTTACGAGTATAAATAAAAAATGGGATGTACAATAGAAAAGAGTCTTCTTCCGCCGATATTAATATTATACTTTACAAGAAACTACCTTCAAAAGCTCAAAGATGGTTTTTTATGTACTTTCCTATACAATATTACTGTTCTCTGTAGAAAAGCTCTTTATTAGTTCATTTAAATTTTCAACAACTCGGTCGATTATTTATATGAATGTTATAAATATGTACCCATGGATTTTTTAGTAAATTTATTAATTTCTTTAGTCATAATTATAACGATGTATTGGCACACAATACACAAAAAATATCAAACAAGTAGGAAGAAAGGAAATTAAATAAAACTGTTTTTCATTCTATTATTTTTATTCTACTGAATATTTTGATTCATGGATTTAGATACATATTTTTATGATATCAATACAATTAGAACTGAAGTTATCGGATAATATAAAAAAAGTATCTGATACATTTTTTTATAGATACTTTTATGTGTTACCGAATTATATACATACATACACCCAACAATACTTTTTCCTAATTTAAATTTAAGAAAAAATGTGTTAAAGAGTTCAAAATTAACACATTTTATTACTGCATAATTATAAATTGATAATTAATTTGTGGTAATGGGATTTACTAATAAAAATGAAAGAATTAGCCTCTAATGCCTCTTTTTCATTAATATCTATTTAAGATTTATTTCATACGATAAAATATTTTACTTTAACGCGTAAGTATATGTACTAAAATTTTAATTCATTTCACTTTACATTATTAGATATAAAAATAAAACACACAGTAAGAACTTTGTCAAGAGATCGATGTTTTGTGATTTGGTTTCGTATTTCGCAGTATTTTTTCGGTGCGCAATGAAGACTATTTTATTTTTGATTGGATGTATATTTGTGGGTATGTCTGGGCTTTGGTATTTAAAATTAAAGAAGTAAAATAATATATTTGAGTTGTGTTCATCCAAGAATACAACTGACGAGTGCTGTGGGAGTAAATGACGATTAGCAGTGTTATTTCCAAATAGCTGGTGATATGTTCAGTTAACTAGTCAAGCCGGTAATGATGGCGAAGGTCCACAGGGACCTCTCATGGTATTCTATTGGATAACGACCGACTATAAATTGTAGTGTAGGTATTGTAGTAGTACAGTGGGTACCAGGTTCAAGTATGTGCGAATGCACCAGATAAGACAACCTAGGCCATTAAGCGAATCAAGACAGGTTCGACTGACTCTAAACTAATGCTCATTCGATGAGTAAACGGCCCCAAATAGAAGATTCATCCATAATAATTTCCCACTACTAAATCTCAACATTTAAATTTATCTTTATGTGAATAAATTTATCTAAAATCTCGTTTGGCAGAAGCTGACCCACTGACAATATTCAATGTCGAATAACTATATACAAATAAGCATAACGTATATTTCAATAATATATATCATATAAAATAAGCTCAACCAAAACAATATTTAAAAAACATAAACGCTTCTCATAATTGCTTCAATTAAGTGGGCAACAATTATTATGATTAGATGTTACAATATTAAGTTTATAGACTAACTCTCTTACTTATTTTAATACGGAGTACAATCAATTGGTAATTACAATCATAAATAAGTCATAACCTCATTTAAGGGAAAAAATACATAAACCACTTGAAGAACTACTAAAATATATTATAAATAATATTTAGTATAGTATAGAATAAAACAAGAGACACAAAAATAGTAAAATCTTCAAGGACTGTGGAGACAGACAAAATCAAATGTGTTTGTTAAAAATTATTTCGCTAAAAATAAGGTTTCGCTTATTTGAAACATATTTGATTTTGTTAAGAATTTATTGAATTGTAAGACTAATAATAACAAAATTTTTTGATTAAAAATAATATGAATAAAATGTTCTCAATCCAAATCAAGCAAGATTATAATATGACTTAAGTGTTTGCTATCTGTTCCACAGAAAAAAAATAAAGAGTGATAATAAAATAAGATACCAGCGTGATAGCTCAGGGGATAAGACGTGTGGCTACAAATACTGTGGTCATGGGTTCAAATCCCACTCAAGTCATTTTTTTTAAATAGATTTGATCGTTTATTACGACTTGAAGATAGGGAATAATATTAATAAAATCCCGATCGATCTCCTTGATCCAGGTTTACTCTGATTCCCTGTATTGTAAGTTAAATACTGATTATTAAGTTGGCAACCTGTGTAACTAGTAATAGTTGAGATCGCCGACAAACAATTAACACGTTGTTGTGTCTAAAAATCCTCTATCAGAGATGTAGGTTCTCTGGTAATCCAGACGACTGTTTTCTCTTAATAATAAGAACCGCTCTGTGTTTGATCTTTTGTTCTAATAGTTGACATAATTATTCACATAATTAAAAAAGCAACAAACCCCAGGATGTGTCACAATCAGGTGTCCATATTAGTAAAGACTTATAGGAACAATTCGTATAGTTTAGGATGGGTTGTGCATTGAGTGAAAGAAACACACTGTGATTCTATGAACCGTGATTTAAAGCTCACTGGTCTGCACATCCTGCAGACAATTTGTAATGTATTGTTCACCACTGTCCTAGACTATTATTCATCATTATTATTATACTCCAGTACTTATTCTAATATGTCCGATTCACACACTGTTTTGTATTATATGTGATGTCAATAAGAACAGAGAGCACGAACGTCTGTCTGCATGGAACACTTCGTTAATTTGTGCCTTATTAAACTATTAATCTGTAGATATGCAAGATGGGCTAAAATATTCATGGAGAGGTTGGGTATCGCTATATTTTTATAAAATCATCTATAAGGTATTAATGTTTTATTCATATAGTATTAAGTATATGTTTTTGTAATTCTAAGTTTATTTTATATTATTATTATTTATTATGTATAGTATTTATATATATTTTAGTAGTTCTACAAGTGGGTTTTTGTATTTTTCCCATAAATTATGTTATGACGTATTAATTATTTTAAATATCAATTGATTATAATCCGTATTAAAATAAGTATAAGACTAAGTCTATAAACTTAATATTGTAACATCTAATCATAATGTATCAAAACATTGTACGCAAATTATATTTAATAAAGAAATTGTATAGTAGTATAAGGTATTAATATTGTCATTTGTATATTCAATAAAATATTTTTTAACTATGCTATTACAAAAATCTCCTTTTGACGCATGAATCATTGTAATTGCTCTTATTTATTTCTGATTATATGTATGTTGGTTTGAGGATTTAGTTATTGTTTTTTTATTTGGAACACTGCAAGATTTACCTTCATACCATTGTGTATTAAAAGATTTCTATATGTAGATATACAAGATTGGCTTTTAATCAGCTAAAAAAATCATTGAGAGGTAGGGTGTCGCTATATTTTTATAATAAAATTAACAAGGTATAAATATTCTCATTTTGTATATTGAATAAAACTATCCTTTTACAAAAATCTCTTTTTCACTTTACTATAAAATCATTATAATTGCTCTTATTAGTTTTTGATTATATGTTTGTTTGTTTTGATTTTTGCACACTGCAAAGATTATCTTTATACTATTGTTTATAATTTGATTTCTACAATTTTTACAGTACAATATTAATGATACAAATCTAGTCACCAAACTTACAACTATGGATGAGAGAAATTATACACTATACCTAGTGTCATATGGGTTTTATTTTTTCCCCATACTTTTTATTATTTAATATTAAGTACCTATCATATCAAATTAAAATTTTATTAAAATTATCATGTTAGTTGTAGGTAAAAATATTTAAATTATATTATGTACGCCTAAGTCTAATTCATAAGAGGTTTTGTATTATTCAAACTAAAAAGAATAAAGAAATTTTTATACTATTTTAGTGTATGTAGTGCGTATTGTGTTCATACATTGTAATGCAGTAGTAGTAGTTAATACTACATATTTTTCACACATACGGGCTGTGGCCACCTGCAACTCTTTAGTCCTTAAATACGATACTGGAGAGCAAAAAGATTTTTCATACATCTGAAATGATCATGTAAATATTTTACACAGTGACATATTATTTGTCCTCGAATATATTAAGCCACTTTTAATGACGCAATTTACCATATTAAGTGAAAGACGGTGTAATGTTATTAGAAAGATCCAAAAGTGACAGATAAACAGTAGGAGCGGTAAAAGCATACGAAACCTTTAACGTCATTTAATAATGAATAATACAATTTGCCAAATATTTAATATAGCAATCTTTAAAAAATGTAACACAATTTTATAACCGATTTATTTATTTATTTACGCTCCGAAGAGCTTTTTATTTTTAGAAAGGGTCTTTTTGAGAGGGTTTTTTTTATACACAACAACGTGATAATTGTCTGTCGGTGATCTTAACTATTACTAGTTACACAGCTCACCGACAGAGCGGCTCTGCCCGACTTAATACTTAATAATCGCCTCAGTATTTACCTTACAATCCAGGAAATCAGAGAAAACCTGGATCAAGACGATCGATCGGGATTTTATTAATATATTTCCCGATCTCCCAGTCGTAATAACCGATCAAATCCATTTAAAAATTCTTGACTTGAGTGGGATTCGAACCTATGACCACAGTATTAGTAGCCACGCGTCTTATCCCCTGAGCTATCACGCTGGTTTATGGTTACGCATTATTTCATGCAATTGAATTTTACATAATATTCACTGGCAATTAGTCGAAAGTTGTTTGTGGTTTTAATTTATGTTGTTGAGTCCATGTTCATCGACTTGTTCAGTCCATGAGTGTGTTAGACTTTTAAATTGCAGTTTTGAGGTTTGATTTTGTTATGTATTACTGGCTCCACCTCTAGGACTGTAGTGGGTTCGGAAAGTGTCTAATCGTCGCAATTAGGCTTTGTAGGCTTTCCAAATTTCCCCGAAGGAGGCTTCTAATTGCACGCCAGGAAGTGCCAGGCTCCATCAGCTCGTCATACTCCCAACTCCTCACACCAAATCCCACCAGCTTCGGGCGTGGCTTCAACAATTCAAAGTGTCTAATAATTCCCCAGTCATTCAATTTTCGACCACATAATAAAATCCCTCATTATATACTCTCAACTCACCAACACACATACATAAATACTAAACGTGCCCTTATTATTACTTTCAGGTGAGTTAGCACCGCTTTTGTTAAATACTTCCAACCGTCAAACATGTAAGTCATGAGATTCATTTTATATAAGATGGTGATTGAGTGCGCAATTAAGAAGGAATTTTTAAAATATATTAAATATTCTACCCATTGAATTGCACTAAGCAGATTTGGCGAGGTGCAAAAATACAGTAAAATTTATAATAGAATACCAGCGTAATAATAGCTCAAGGGATAAGAAGCGTCGCTACAAATACTGTGATCATGGGTTCAAATCCCAATTTTTTTTTAAATTGATTTGATAATTTAAATTGGGAGATCAGGAAAAATATTAATAAAATCCTGATTGACCGTCTTGGTACAGGTTTACTCTGATTTCCTGTATTGTAAGGTAAATAATGATTATTAAGTCGGTGACCTGTGTAACTAGTAATAGTTAAGATGACCGACAGACAATTAACACGTTGTTGTGAATAAAAAACCTCTCAAAAAAGACCCTCTCTAAAAAAAATATAAAGCTCCTCAGGGCGTACGTATATAAATAAATAAATTACTGACTTTAAGAATGCCAGACAACTCGACATATAATTGTCAATATATGCTTGGTCCACCATCTTATTAATACATAGGAAATAAATATTTCGTTCCTATAATGGAATATGGATAAACCCGTTACCGCCGATAAAATATAAATATGGCTGACCAAAGAGACTAGTCAGTGTGAGACCACTAATTTTGTCTCTGTAAGACGTATCTGGTTGGTATTTATCATCCATTGTCTGGCCTTCTAATATCGGTGGTGTCGATCAAATGCAGCTAAATTTTTGGAAGAGCTGATTAAATCAACATGGCCAATTGCCCCATTTTGTCACCTAATAATAGCAAGGAATTTATGAGAAGATATGCAGTTTTACTCACTCTGATTAAATTATATAAATGTAACAAAAGTTTATTTCCATAAAGTCATAGTCAAAGTTTTGTAAAATTTAATATTAAATAATGTGGAATGAAATCAATAGAATTGGTTCACATTCCGTTAAATAGTATGAGAGGAATGTTTTGACTTTGTTGTTTCATCAGGTTTCTAAATTAATTTTTAAACAAATATACAGTAACATTAAATTGAAATATTTGTTAGGACGTATTATGATTACATTGTGAAAGAATGTGAAATGTTATCGCTCAAGTAGTTTTTCATATGTGGATGTGATTCTCACTGCTGTGAATATTCCATACATTTTTCAGATTTTCCAAAAGCTCCCGTTTCGCTCGAATTGAATCTGAAAGTGTGGATTGATCGTCGATTTATCGAAAATTCAGCTTTACAGTTGGGTGTTTTTGATTTTATTGCAAACACTTTTGTTAATCTGTGTGCTAGTAAATTTGGAGGGTTCTTCATTAAGCCTTTTTGCACCCCGATATTTCCATGCAAAATGCATAATCAACACGGATAAATTGAATTATGAAACAGATGCGTGATCTGAATAAATTTTAATACCGGACTCAATTCAATAAAACCTTAACTTAATCAAGTCATTTGTAACCACGTTCTATCAAATTTTGATGGATGAATTAAAAATCGCTACTCTATTCTTTCAAAATTTTCAGACAATCTTGAATTTCTCCCTATGAAAATTAAATTTATAATTCATATTTTTTGTAACGTGGGATTTATCAATACATACATTCTAAGAAATTAGACTAATAACTTTTAATTTATTTAAAACAAAACCCATTAATAGTGTGATAAATACCCAATTGAGAATAATACCAATTTAATTTAAAAAATACTATAACAAGGTATATACTATTTTTTTTATTTATGATAAACCATGATTTAACATTTGTTACTATATAAATATTATTAATATTATTTTATAAATTTTAAACTTAGTTGCTTTGTCTTAATGATGGGTAAATTATAATAATATTTTACACAAAAAAATACCTTTTAACATAATTGTTTTAATTAAAGCTTGGCTGAAAAAACAGGTTTTATTGGCACACAATTGCAGAGCACTGCGCGGGTTTTTATTTTATTGCTTTATTATGTGGTAAATTGTATTATTCTATTTGAATTTTTGGACTAAAAAGAACAATCTCATAATATTAGATTATCCAACGAATTAAATATTTGATGAATGATAAGTTTAGATCATATAATATTTTGTGTAAATATCAGAGACCTCAAATAAAATAATACAATAAGCAAAAGCAAGATTATGAAGGAAATCATTGCAGAGCTCGAATATGTCAAAATATTTCATTACAACCACTTAGAAAAGGTCTTGTTATAATATAAAGGTTGATGATATTTAATCTTTGTAAATGAATTAAATAGTTATACACTGGACTCATAAATAATAATTAAAATTAAAGGCTTTTAAGGGTGGCAATGTAAATAATTCTGGTGATTGTTATTTTATATACCTTTAATCTGCCGCCATTTAACAAGCATAATATTTAACGTAACAAAATTATTCGCTGGTCAATAAAACACGTTGCTGTGATTTTCAGAGCATTGTAACTTTATGCAAATTACAATTGAGTTTATCGTTGCTGGACAGACCAAACTCGTATATAGTATTCAGATATTAAAATAATTAATGTGCCTGGGTGTTTTTTCAGTATGGAATACGAGGTGATTGGCTTAATTGAAAATCCCTAACGTTTCAGTACGGATTGCACATCATTTACATAATTTCGTGAATGAATCCATTGTGATTTTGGATAGTTTCGTTTGTGATATTTTGATCGAGTAAATGTATCGTACTGGAAAATTATTCAAAATCTGCCAATGTTCAATGCGTGTGCTTAGTCCTACTGATTAAGGCAAAAGCTTAACATTTAAATTATTTTAAAATTGTATTTGGCGCTGAGCTTTATTTTCACACCATTTACGGATGAAATGAATTCCTGAAACACTCTGGTTATGGGATTAGCATTTCGATGAGCCACTGAAATTCAGTATTCGCGTGACGAATAGCAGTTAAAAAGTACTGCGTGTATACAAAATATACTTCGAACCTAAAGATTTCTAACTTTAAGCACGAACTCTGTTTTACCAACCGATATTTTGATCTCGATGTATGATTTGCATAAAAATAAAAATAAATCATTTGTCCTTGAAATCAATATTAAAGTGTATCTCTTGTAATAATTTCAGATGAAAACATACATACAATTTAAAAATAATAATGCAAATTTTCTTTAGTTATTGAATTAATATTATTTTAACCGCGGATACTTAATAATATCTTCGGTTAAAAATAAATTACGATTAATTATACCTGGAGATATTATATAAAAAAAATTCTAGTCGGTGAGTTAAATTATTGTTTGATATTATTTTAATAATTGCTAAAGTAAATACTGAAATAATGAATGCTAGTCAAATTTAATCGTAACAAAGCAACCTCACTTATTGACTTAAATGATGATTTATTATGGCATTTTACATGAATGAAATCAATGTTGCGTTTTGCTATGAATAATACAAAAATAATTAAGGAAGAAAAACATATAAACACTCTTATTTTGGGCTAAAGGATTGTAAGCCGAATATATTATTTTTTATTTATAAAAAAGTTGTCCTTTGTGGGCTGTACGTGGTATTATTTTACAAGATCCTTTCCATTGTAAGGTGACTCCGTATTGGATGTGATTTATTTTGGCATATCTTTACACAAACATCCTGTGGGCTTTTATTTCATTCGTTTCTTTATTCCACTTTCAATAATAGTTTGATCCGGTATCGATTTCCATTGAAGGTGTTTCGGCAAAAAGTATGCATGTAGTGTGAATTTCAATGAAATGTGTTAAAATACTCACTTACAAATTGACGATAAGAAAAACTAATTTGCTTAAACACGAAGGTGCAATAAAGCACGGTGGAGATTTGATGTGTTTCCCATCGATAATTTTGACATGTTCTATAAGTGTATTAAAATTCCGTTTTTATCGAGTGTTTGCAATCGGGGTTGGCAATTTGGCTTGGTGGAAAATTGCTACACGGGTCAGTTTTTCCACGGAATCTGTTCTTTAATGGAGACCAAACCCTGCCTACTAAACCACACCCACTATACCGCATAACCTAATCTACCATCATTCACAACATACGTATACTCTATTTAACTTTCAAATCGGCTTCTATTAACCCATGGATGAATAAATCGCATCGTATATAATAAAAACGTAAAGTGGTAATGTGGTTAACCTGGAAAAAATATTTAAAATACACACAAATAATAATATATTGAATAGTTTAACATGCGTGGACGATCGACAGTCATGTTCATAAAATAATGTATCAAAATTATATATATTTTAAGACTTTATGGAATTGAGCAATGTTGGAAGAACAAAGTGTTGATTCCATTTTTTAAAATCTAATTATTAACACAATAACATTTGAAGCATTATAACACACATCGCAAATAAATATGGATCCAATAAACAAAAAACACACAATGGAGTTTACTATAAAATCAATTAATCAACTTTTATGGAACTAATTTATATTAATAGTTATAACGTGTTGATATTTTTATTTGTCCTGCTAATGTGGTTTTGTTAATGTACGTTATTTTTTATGCTATTTGATATTTTACTGGGTTTTTTATAACATACATATTTTTCTTTTTGCAATGAATATTCGTATTGTTGACTTATTATGAACTCAATTCCAAAAAGACAGAACTAAACACTCAATTTCCAAATTAATCCACACCTATTTCTTTGGTTATTACTTTTACCATTATAACTGTAATACTGGAATTTAGTTGAGAGTTTTATATCTTTATCTAAATTTTTCGTAGTTTAGTTTGTCGCAAATCTAATAGTTATTATTGTTGATAGTGTTGACTTCTTGATGCATTTCCAAAATTTAAATAAATATATTATTCGATCTCTGAAGATGACTAGTAGAAAGTACTCAGACTCCTTAATAAAATGACAAATAACATATTTCTTTTAATCTTATATTTATGTAAAAACATAATCTTATAAATAAACAAGTTCATTCAATACAATTCCACCACAAAATGTTATCTATTATATTATTATATTTAGTATACGATTAAATTACCTGATTTCCACCACAATAATATACACAAAGCAAAATATTTACCGGAATAATTCAGTATGTGATATTATTTAATAAATTCGTGCTAGGTAAATACAAAGTTAATATTTGATGTATGGCCTCCCCTAGTATGATAAAAAGGTTGTTAGAAATCCACAGCACAAGTTATACACGTAATTACAGAGTCGTCCAATCATTGTTTTGTACGGGAAGTGTTGTTTTGACGCGTCGCGGTGGGGAGTCGTGGTGGGGTGTAAAGGGGTGGCTATATTGTAACCGAGGGGTGGTAATGTTGGGGTGCAATCTACCCTGTCGAGACACTTACCAAGACTTGTGGGACTTCGCAGGGATGAGAATGTACATACCATCAGTTCTCATCATTAGTGCGTGCAAATACTTTTTTTTTTCGACGAGAAAGGAAATGAATATGTCCGACCCCACAGCAAAACACACCCTCGCTGTCCATGTTTAATTTTTATGAGTCGCATTACAAAAACAATAAATATAACCGCATAAAAAAAAATCATTCTTATTATATTCACCAGCCTGTAGAGTGGTCGCCCGGTGACGTCATGTGGCGTGTTCAATTTCAACCAATGAGAAATTTTCCCGCAATATTTTGCATTAGACACAAATAAAATAAATTTTTAAAGACAGATTTATAGCCTGTTCTTGTTGGATGTGTCTCAGAATCTTTAATATAGTTCATTATAATATATGTAGTTTAACAATTTCTTTATTTAATTTGATTTTTACATAGTTTAAATAATACAAAATATTATGAATTAGATTTAGGTGTACAGAGTATAAAAATATTTTTACCTATTACTAACTTGAGAATTTGAACATTTTTATTAGATATGAGAGGTATGTACCTAATTTTACATAACAAAAAATATGGGGAAAAAATTAAAACCCATTTACAAATATGGGGATTAATAAATAAAAACAAAAATAGAATATGTTGTTATTATAAATAAAAGTAGATTGGGTAAACCAAATTTGAATCGAGTGAAGTATTTATCATAAGTTATTTAATTTTCTAATGATTATAAATTAAGGTACCCTATTATAATATATTTACATACTAACATATGTATGTAAATAAAAATGCCTTATTTTTTTCTACTAAATTCAATATACTTTTTTTAAAACAATAAAAAATAACACCTATGTACATTTTATAAATTACACATTTTAAGGGAAGTTAGAGTAGAGTGGAAAAACAATATTTTTAAAATTGACCCTAATCCCTAAAATATTTCTAATTATCAAAAACCCACCCAGTATATTAAAAATAATACATAAACTCAATTTCGATTTTACCAAATTTGTTTTATTACATGAATACAATATTAAATGTCTGCCTTGTAAGAAAAAAAATCTGTTAGTAATAATTCTTCACATTAATACGAGTATATTATTTAGAATGAGCCATAAGGTTGTATAAAAGAGCAATAACAATAATGTATGAGTGAAAAGGTTTAACACGTGTTTTATTTGAACCGAGACTGCGGCGACTTGGCGCGAGAGAAATTGACACCGGCTTAGTATCAAATAACACCGACTCCAGTACATATTATTTTTTATTGTAAAACACTACTCGGTACATACATGGACAGGTGTTTAGGGAGGTGTTATAATGCCACAGCCGCAGACTTACAGGATTAACATTTATAATACTTTCAGATCATCTCATAATCCATCATACGTTTCATATGTGATTTGGCCGAGTGGTCGAAAATGCGCTGTTTTGTGGCTATGAATAAATAATATTTCATTTAAACAGCACTTTTAAATTGTATTGGTTTATTAATATTATCCATATACTAGGTGAACTTTAAAAATTGAGAATATTTTAAGCACATGTTGAGTATCAATTAAATTTCACAGTTTAACTCACCTTATTAGCGGCTTATCATATATAATTATAACATAAATCTCCGTCATTCCATGTTAATATGAATTAAATATAGTTTTAGATTTTACGTTACTTCATCCGTATAGTTACATATTTTATCAATTTTTAAATTATTACTTAGGGTAAACAATATAATAAATACCCCATTTTAACATATTCTCAATTAGTTTAAGTCCACACTGTACATAATATACAAGTTGAAATATATAACAATTTCATAATTTAATTTGAATTTAACATAGTTCAAATGATACAAAACATCTTATGAATTAGACTTTTTACCCATAACTAACATGAGAATTTTAATAACATTTTTATTTGATATAAGAGAGATATTAAGTATATGTAGGAAAAATATAAAAACCCCGTAAATACAAGGTGAAAGGGTTTTTCCCAATTTATATAAATTATTATCGAATAACACTCTCAATACAATTCAAAGTAAACTTTGATCTAAACAATATTTTTTTGATATCATTTTTATCAACTTCATACATTTCATGTTATTTTGTTTGAGAAAATATATAATATAGGTATATATCTGTAATAAAAATAAATCTCAGTGCCGTAATAGACCATGCCAACCCCGAAAGGAAGATGTATTAAAACATCGTAATAATTTAATAAACGAATAGGTTTTGTATTGTTAAGCTTAAAACTCTATTATTTATAATAATTTATTTGCTGTTTATGTAAATCTATCTAGGAATTTTGTTTTTTTTTTTTTATTACTACAACTGTTCAATGACATACTGATTTTTGTGATTGTTTTTATAACTCATAGATTTATTTCATTTCCTCGGTGTTATGCCACAACACCGTAGTTATCTGACATGATGATCGCTTCGAATAACCGAAAGTCACGCACGTTCAAATACATATAATTTAAAAAGAAACACCATACTAGGTGTCTAGTTTTTTTTAATACAGGATATGCAAATCGTAGTAATTATGAATCCAAATTGACTTAATGATTGTCGGCATATTGTTGGATAATATCAATATCGAACCGAAAATATTGCATCCTGTCGTCGGTGAAGCCTTTCCGTTTAGAAGTATTTCCATAAGCCATTATGTAAATTGTTGTAATTTCTGGTTGCCGGAAAAATTAACAAAACGTGTTTGAACACAAAACCATTCCATTAATTGTGATGATATTTGGAAACGACAAAGTTTTATTTTACACACTTATCTGATCGATGGTGTCGTTATCATCAAATTACCACTACTTTTAAATTGCATCCAATTAACTCGACTCAATTTTATAATGATAGCGTGTTGAAATTTGTAAAACTAGTAGTTTATTTTTTTTTGTATAATTACTGTATGCTATTTATTTTATTATGCATGAATGACGAAGCTGATTAATATTTATTAATGGTTAACTATTTTAATTAATTGTTTGTGAAATATTTAGGATGGTAAATAAAGTAAGATTTAATTATTTCATTTGAAATTTGATATAAAAAATCATAATCGAAAATTCGACTGATGGAGCATTTAGTTTTTATTTATCACTTCTTTCAATACTATGTATACATTTTTATAAAAATAGTTATTAAGTATATGCTTATTTTATTGCGTGTTGGATATTCAATAATACTGAATTTAAATTTATTATTATCAAAATCTCAAAAAATATCAATTTTAAATTTCATCCCTAAGTATAATTAATTAATATTATTGTTATAGAAAAACAACTCTTGAGATATTTTTTATTCATTACAATATTTGAATTTAAAGTATTCTTAAAAACATTGTTAGTAGTGCATTTTTAATTACATATTTGGTTGTGCATTTTACAGATTCTAATATTATTTTTAAATATTTTGTTAAGTGATTATGTGGAATGGGTGGTAAAATAGTTAAGCTGTCTTCTGCAGATTAAAAAATCGTGGCTTCATAATAAAATTTTGGTGAATATTTAGTTCTTATTATGACTAGTCCGATTTGAATTGGTAGTCAATTATTTTGTTACCATGACTTATTTATTTAATATCAGGAAAGGGTTGTTTCATATGCTTTTCGCGAGGCTAACTTCTAAATTCAGAGTCCTTGGACTCGTTCTACGTTCTTTAGACACTTAGATCGAAAATAAAGGAACTTGTCGTGTCGATTGTGCTACGAAATGGTGTTTTAGGTCACGGAAGGTTGTATTTGTGTCCAAAGGTGGTAATTTGCAGTCCATAACAGAGGCCATTATACGCTCATATTATTCGTTGTTTAGACGCATTCACTTCCGAGGCACACGAACCCTTCATCCCCATACATTTTGGGGATTAAAATATCAAAAGTATACCGATTGTCTACAAATGATCAACAAAAGACTGAAATTCGTCATTTTTTAAATTATAATAGCAATGCGTAAATTTGACTCTGTTCAATACATACATACTACAAAAAATATTATTTCAGATTTTGGTGGGGATTTCCCCCTAAATTTATACTTGACTGGCTCACTGTGTATATATTGTAAAATGTTCACTCTTTTGCATTAAAATGTGAATATTTTTATTTTATAAAAATCAGGGGGCTTGGTGATCTCAACTATTACTATTTATACATAGTAGTTACCTTACAATCTAGGAAATCAGAGTAAACTCGGATCAAAACGATCGATCAGGATTTTATTAATAATATTCCCACTATCCCAGTCATAACAACCGGTCATATCAATTTTTTTTTATCGAAATTATATTATTTTATAATATATTTTTCATCAGAAATTAGATCTTAAATATCATAACAAAGTAAAGAGTATGCAGTGTATTATTTAAATTATATGACAAAAAGCGGTTCTTTATCCAATTTATAATTTAAAGTTATTAGTATCCAATGGCGGATGTTATTGTTTAATTTTCTTATATAATTAATTTACTTCATATTATTTAAAAAAAAATGTATTAGCTGCGTTATATTTGAACAATTTGTCTAAATAATTAAACTTCTCAATTTTCTTTATGATAAAACTGCCATGTTAATTCAAGCAGATTATAATCCTTAAATGAAATCAAAATAATCTTGACGGTTCCATCTACTCGTTAATCGATAAAGCGTTATAATTTTTCCGGGTCACTTTGTCTTAAATTTTACTCGTTGGGTTGGGGGGAGAAATTTTTTATCTACTCCTCGGAAGGTCGTTAATTTTTAGCTGGGACTTTTAATTTTTGGTTACCGCCGCCCAACTTTGGAGCCTTGTTCCGCTAAATAAACTCCCCCAGCCCTTAATTATGGGCCTTAAAGTTTCCCCTTCTATTTGAAAACCGTTTTCAGTGTCGATTTCCCCGCTTCGAAGTGTTAAGAGCTGAAGGTTTCTCTCTTGAAGTGTCCTAACCTCGCGATTAATGACGACCTTAACTTGCTGTGATTCATTAAGATTATAATTGAAAGAGTTTTATACCTTAAAATGATATCGATGTCTGTATTATTTAAATATTCAGCAATCGTGCAGCCACGGACATGCGAAATTCTACTCTTTAATTGTATTTCGTAGTACAAATCGAGATATGGCCAGACACGATTTTACCAAACGTCCGTCAGACGTCATCTTATGGAAGTAAAATGAAATGCCTTGTCGTTTATTTTAATGGAAGTTTCGTGTCGCATTACAAATGCTGCTATATCTAAATCTGTAAGTAAGTTTTGTTCGAAAATCCATTAGTTGGTTTGTTTTTCCTCGGCGCCGTACATTTTTTTTCCAACCAGCTTCCACGTCTCAATTATCAAGGCACAAGTTTTCCATTTTGAAGCTGAAACAATTAGGAAGCCTTTCCGCCTCTCTTTCCCTTTTTATACATATCTGTTTTTCTCCATTTGCCGCCTTGGGTCTCATTTATCTCTTTGGAGCTCGCCAATCGCCAATGGATATTTCAAACAGTTTCCTTTTATTTCGTTTCACTTTGTATTAATACGCCAGGAGTCCCTCGCCTGTCTTTTGAGACACTTTTTATACTCCCGCATTATTCAAACATCTGAAATCGTTAATTTTAAATATTTTTCAATATAAAAACAAAGGCAGTTGTCTAATATAAGTGATTGAAAAATAACATCAGCAGACATACTTCAATTATCGATTACTAGATACATATTAGTAAGAGTCATTGTTTGTTTAAGTTTAGATGAGAATATTTGACGCATTTGGAATCTAAACTCTTTCATTTTTTTAAAAAATATATTCATTGTAACGGATTCTCTTAAATCTAAATAGTTATATTTGATTAAATGATGATTCCAAAGAAGTTGTAGGTACTGTTTTATATTCCTCAATTTAATTCGAATTGGGAGCTTTGGGAGATTCTATACGCCTCATTTTAATGGGATGAATAAAAAAACTGTATTTTTGTTTAAAATTAAAAGTAAGGTTAATTCAAAATTCCTACTATTTTCACCTGTAAAACGTCATGTGCCAATAATTTATTGATATTTTTTCTCTTCTTAAGCTCTTAGAGAGAAAAGTTGCATGTCATAAATTAATTTTATCAACTTGTAAAATGTTCAAAATACAATGTGTAGATTCCCTTTATCTTAGACACTTGTAATGTTATGAATCAAAATCATCAATCATCTTAGTGCGTGGTTCAAAATGTTTGTGCTAATTAATAGTTTCTCTGTAGAATACGGTGTTATCGTATCGTTACCGGATTGAGTTCTCAATAATATGTCAAGCAGTCGGGAAGGAAACGAACCTAGAATGTCGGAGTCAAAGTATCAGAGTGTTAGGAAAAACATTGTGTAAAGTCGGAATTTCCATGAAGTCGTGCAAGGTATGGAATAATAATATGTTGCTTTTGACACGCGATCCTTCCTTCGTCCATCGATCCCCTATCTAAATTGAAATATAATAGAGGCACGCACATTACGAATCAACCTCTATAATACTTCCATTCTTTATTATACGACAATTTTCACGGCACTGGCAAACAAGCGATGCGGGAATTGGGGTCGTTTATACTCATATAACCAACCATATGTGTACTGTGTCCGGCAATTTCCGTCCGTGTCGACGACTCTCTTGACACTTTATTCATTCTGAAATACTTTGGTCATTCGCGAAAATACCCACTTTTACACTGTTGACGTCTATGTAAATAACCAATAAAACCCCCTTTAAATTTTTATGCCATTCACTAGGCGTATGTTTTGTTGACGCCCATTTCCGAAACGGAGAACGGCGGAATCCATTTCTGAATAACTAACCAGCTCAGGGGATAAGACGCGTGGCTACAAATCATGTGGTAAAAATTAAGTTGATTATTACGACTGGGAGATCGGGAATAATATTAATAAAATCCCGATCGGTCGTCTTGATCCAGACTTACTCTGATTTCCTGTACTATGAGGTAAATACTGATTATTAAATCGGTGACCTGTATAACTAGTAATAGTTAAGATCATTGACAAATAACATGTTGTTGTGTATAAAAACCCTGTCAAAACTGACCCTCTAAAAATATCTTAATATTTATCATTTGTTAAATATTTAAAAATAAGTTTTGCATAAATTTAACCAAATATTTTTTCAGTTGATCATTTATCAATCACAAAGAGAATTTTAATTACTCGCAGGCATTTCTCCTTGTAGTTATAACAAATTCCAAATTTTAGACGAATTAATTTACCGCAAACAGCTGTGATTGATGATATCGTAACACATGCAATATAAAGATGAACGTGTTGATTTCTGGGTGGAATTCTAGTATAAATAAATATTATATTATAATTTTGCGATGACCAATCACGGCCGTTGGTGAGTTATATCGTCTCTGGACAAGTTTTAAATTTATTCTACAAATATAAAAATCAAATCAAATTTTCCCAAAAAAATTGCGGAAACGTATATTTTTTGTTATTATCAAATTGAAATTATCTTAAAAATTGGTTCAGGTGTGTATTTAGTTTTATTAGATCGGATTTATTGTATAGTCAATATTGTACAGGATATTATACAAATACTAATTTAAAATATTTTATTGAATTAAGAAGATATGAAGTATTGCTTTCTTTTCCTCAAAGCAATTTTGCTTTTATTTACATTGCGATTTGACTATTGTCTCACGGAATCAATGTTTCTTCTTCATAATATGCCAAAAAAGCTTTTTATTTTATCGACTTTTGGGTCCATAGAAGGATAATAAAGCGTAAATACCACAAGTCCTCTAGCAAATTCTATTTCTGTATTTGTCACATTACGTCGTGACAGATGTGTCACTGCCACTGACATTCTATACAACCACTTCACTACCAGCTAAAAATAAATAATCATGATTGTTATACGGATTTCTAATGTAAGCTAATACCTCCTTATTGCTCTTTATCAAGTTTCCGTGAAGAATTAAAATTTCTTCAATTAAAATTAGTCGAAGTTTGTTCATTAAATTTGTTAGTTGAATTTAAAAAAAAAAGTTTCTAGCTTTGGCAAAAGTTTCCGCTTAAAAAACTTGAGGACGCTTTTCATATTTGCGTTTTTCGAGTTTATTTCAGAAATTAATCGCTGAAAAAGTTATCAACTAATTAGAACGTGGTGTAAATTTGTATGGATGTTCTCTTTCTTCATTTAAGCCAATTCGTTCGTTTATACAATACAATGAAAGTTCTGCGAAAACGATTTTCGTCTGATACTTGTTTTCAGAATAGAGAAGAGTACTAAATCATTAATTTTTGTGGTAATCGCTTATATTATTGTATATATAACTCCAAAAATGAGTATTTGATATTAATAATATGTTTCTGTATATTTTAAAATTTTATTTCATCTTTCGATATTGGGTCAAATGTAGTTTCGTCCAAATAAATTTAAATGAATAATTTATATATCTAGGTTTTTTGCAATTTTCCCTACTAATTACGAATGATTTTATCAAAATATATTTTTAATATAATATTATGAATGCGTCCAATATATTTTATGAGATGTAATTTAATAAAAAACATTATGAATCATACAGTAAAGAAAACAATCCATAGAATAGTTTTGTACATACGAAATAATGGGTCTTTGAATCATAGTATATTTTAATAATAGTGTCGAGAAATAAAGGTTTAGATTCATCAGCTTTTCGGAATGCAAAGGATTGAATATTTCAGGATTAAAATCTTAATAATCTGTGAATTGTTCAGTAATAATTTAGTAGGTTTAATTGTAGTCTCTAAGCTTTTCGTCGTTGATATTATTGTGCTTTCGAATGAATGTTTGTGCCAAGTTTGAGTTGAACGATCCTGCCAGTTTTTCAAGGACCCTTCGAGCTGAACTTCCTTCTGGATATATCTTGGCCTTCTCATGACTCACTTTACAGTTTGAATACTTGAAAATCTTCCTCATGAACAAGTACGGATCTCACTTAATCAGACTTTATGACGCCCCATCCCCTTAATTTATACAAAATATTAATATAGAACGTTTTCTTGTTTCAGGTAATTTATTTGAATTCTATGCAACTCGCACATACATAGGTAGGTAAGTAGGTAATATTTGATTGTGATCGATGAAACAATATATTTATACTGTTGGGAGGATTCCTCAAATTCTAAACACAAAGCGAGCTTTTCTCTTCAGGAAAGACAATAATCATTTGTTTCCATCTAAATAATGCGAAGGTCTTGCTCATTTCCCTGATGCTAACGACGAAACTCTTCCATCTTCTAACAGTAATTTCCAATAAATTGGAATCGATCTAACAATGGTGTTTAAAATCTTAGAGATAAATGCTGGAATAAGACTTTATCCTGAATATTATAAGATTCATTTATTTGAATTCGAGTAAACGCTAGCCAAAGTTGAATTGTTAATTGTTTAAAAACTAGATATTTATAGATACCTTTAAACGTAACTTCGTTAT
Source organism: Agraylea sexmaculata (assembly GCA_022606485.1). Lineage (NCBI taxonomy): Eukaryota > Metazoa > Arthropoda > Insecta > Trichoptera > Hydroptilidae > Agraylea > Agraylea sexmaculata. Next base: position 67,042 of record JAGTTH010002006.1, read on the forward strand.
TTTAGTTAAATTTTAAGGCATTGATTTTCTACACGTTGTATTTATAAAAAGTCTAAATATTATCTGCTATATCCTTACTATTTCTAATTACTAGTCGAGTTTTAGTTAAATGATTTCGAACAGGTGGACGCGATTTTAAAATTGCTTGTTTTATTTTTAAGTAAAATCTTTTAATAATGTAATAAGATAGTTACATAACAAATTTAACATAATTTTAAATAATTATTGATTGAAAATAATATTTTTAACCCTTTTGTGTATTCGCGGCGTATGCGATTCCAAAGTCAAACTATTTCTAAACGTTTGCTATTTAATCTATATATGAAAGTATTTTTATAAAAATTCAATTGTATAATAAAGAACTTAACGACATTAAATATAAGAGATTATACATAGTCATTATGTATAAAAAAAATTCTTTCAAAATTTATTTTATAATTCTTATATAGATTTGTATCGATAAAATATTTTCCCTCTTAATACAAGTAGGTACGGCTTTTCGATATAAATTTTACGATCAAAATTTTTTTCAAAGACAGAAAACATTTATGTGGAGGTAGAATGGTTCGGTGACTTATTTTTATTATAAAGAAATACAGCTGCTCGATTAATCCACGCCAATTAAGTGTTCATTAAATTTGTGTCGACCGACAAATTGCTTTCATTAAACGTTGCTTGCTGTCTAATCAAAAGCAAACTTCTGTAATGAATCGTGGGATAGAAAATAATTGCTTGTCGTGTTAAAGAAATTCGAACACAATAATCTGATGAAAGTAACATTTTAAATATTTACAAAATAATGTAGCACGTGGCGAAGAGTTTGATAAAATAGTTGTTATTATTTTATCAAACTCTTCGCCAGAAGAATTTTTGATTTGAATGAACCATTTTTCAGAATTTATAAAAGAAACCAACTAAAAATATACCATGGAATGGAAAAGTTCGATAGAGGAGTTATTTATAATTCAAGTATTGTTATATATTTTGTTGTTATAAAATGTGTTCCACTGAAATTATTTCTCTCATCAAAGTTTTGGTCTAAAATAAACACTCGCCTCAAGATAAAATTCAACAATAATAATATTGTATTATTCAAAGCCTGTAATATTTATATTTTATTTATTGGGTATGTTTTTACAGTAATTAAAAACATAATATAAGTAAAGATATTAATATTAAGAAAACACTGTCAACTATGTGAAGTATAAAACTTCAACCTTAATAATATTAGTTTTTGAACACCAACTTTGAAATTCATTATTTGTTTTTGAATTTGCAATTAATGAAATCCGTATGAAAATTGCTCACGTGTTCCTTGTTATATAATATAAAAATATATATACATGTATAATATTAAAATCTGTATGTCTTTTCCATACAATTATCGAGTAATTTAATTATGTTGTTCAACGTCTTCGTCACATCCATCTTCGTTATATTGGCTTAGATTAGTGAAAGCTAAATCATGATTTGATTTGCCTCAGACATGAAAGCTGCCATTTGCATGTGATATAAATATTTTTATTAAAGTCAGACGTCAAATGTAACATTTGTGATATTTGGTGTTTCGTAAAATGTCTATGGGAGTAAAGGCTTTGGCACACGTGCTTGTGACAGGCCTTAAGACCTTTAGAACCCTAACTTACTGATTGTTTTAGACACTGTCGTCAACATATTGTACCCAATTATATAATCTTCTAATAAAAGCTAAGCTACAATATCGCAAATTTCCATAAGAAACATTGTACCTACTGTAAAATAGGTAAAAAATCCCCTTACCAACGAAGATTCTAATCGTTTAATCGTACAAAACAAGAGTCTTACTGTCTCGAATAATTTTATCAAATTAAAATTAAATATTCTAGATTTTAGTAAAAAATAATATAATATAACATTCTTACTAAGCTACTCATTGATAATTTAGGTCCCTATCATATACTTTTTTTTAGAAGGTTTTTACAAATTTAGTTTTCTAGATACAACAATGTGTTTATTAATTGTCTGTCGGTGATTTTTAACTATAACTAGTTACACAAGTGACCGACTTAATAACTCGTCTCAGTACTTACCTTATAATCCAGAAAATCAGAGTAAATATTAATCAAGAAAATCGATCGGATTTTATTAATATTATACCCGATCTCCCAGTACTTGTTTTCTGCTTCAGTGAGACTTAAACCACACCACACCACAGTATTAATTAAAACATACCCTCATAACTCGATTTATCAATTTTGTTAAAAAAAATGACATATATTCTGTATGTGTGTTTTTTTGCTTAAGAAAATATTAATTCATATTTGGTTCACCTAAGTCTCAAGAAATGTAAATTCGTTAATAATAAAGGTTTTTTTTAATAACAATGAGCTTCTTAGTTAAGTAACTGCTTGTTATTTTAGTCTATTCAATTTTAATACAATATAATATATTCCTGGTCTGTATTTTAATTAGATTCATTTCAATATGCCGTGGACTTGATTATACGCTTAACGAAGTTCGAAGATCGCATTTCAGGTTTCGTTTTACAACATTTACATACATTTGTTGGCCGTTGCGTTGTTTACATATGAATTATTCCTGGAATTGATAAAGTCTGCATGTATCATATTTACCTTTATACTGCGAAATACATAATCAGACCATACATTAATACTATTGAATATCGTTTACATACGAATATGGTAATTTCATTGTAGTTAATCAACTCCGTATGAATAAACTGTTTATGCGTAGTAACAAGTCGATTAATACACAAAGTGTATTTATTTATCGGATGTAAATTAGCTTTTAAAAATTGATCATGCCATTTAATTTCACTTGATTTTGATAGTTGCTTTACAAACATCTTAAATTTTGTATATAAACGTATTTTACCGATCATAATATATATTTAACCAAATTACCATAAATAACTAAATAAATAATTGAAGCAATCAGTGTTATGATTAGATATGAGTGATTCTGAATCAAAAGCTTCCAAACTAGGCTTTAATTTGTTTTTAATATTCGATTTTATTTATATTATTTATTAAAAACAGAGAGCTTCCAGAAAGTATCGGAAAGCCAATAGTTTTATAAATGTAGTTTCAAACAGCATTAAGTAAATAAAAAAAAAACAAGCAAGAAAATAGAAGGTAGTGAACATTGAAAAGAAATAAGAAGACACCTGAGATAACAATAAAATAATCCACGGATACACAATTTAGTTTAAATTAAATATTGACTCCCTAAAATTTTAATGTTAACGTTATAAAATTATGAATTTTATTATGTCATTATAATTGAATTTAGGAGCATTTAATTTATTAATGTATTTTTCTTATAAAGCTCTTAATTTTTTATAAATAATTGTCCGTTTCATTTTATTATTAAAATTTACATCAAACATGGAATTGAGTCTTTCAAATGTATGTATAATTGTCCAAGTGTGTGTATGTTATATGTCTGTATTTCTGTACGGGTCCTTTCCTCAACCATCCTTAGAGTATACACAAAAAAAAATCAAAATTCTTTCGAATGAAAAATGTATGTATAAATATTAAGTGTCTGTATGTAATATGTCTGTATTTCTGTACGGGTCCTTCCCTCAACCATTCTTATATAAAAAAAATCAAAATTCCTTCGAATGAACAAACACTTATTATCTTCTTATATCTTATATATAACTTATTATCTTCGTATTAAAAGCAAAGCAGAGTAAAAACAATATCGACTGAAAATATTAAATAAATAAAATATATTTTTAGATGTATTTAATTTGATAATGCATGATAATTCCACATGTTTATACTTCATTTTTAAAATAATCGATAAAAAAAACACTTTAAAGCAAAAATTAATTCAAAGCTCAAATATAACCGTCCTATTAAAAAACCAAGCAGAACATAAAAAAGCATTAACAAATTGAAAATTTCAATTAAATTCCTAGTAATATATATTAAAGTAATATGTATGATGATGGCGGATTTGTAGTATTTCCTAAAGGTACGGTAGGAATAGTTAGCATAGGGAAATGTAAAATTTATTACCTTTATTCGAATCCCTCACTGGTGGTTCTCTTCGGACATCGGTCATTACGGAGGCTGTATGCATACATAGCATACGTAGAGAAGGTCTCAGTAACATAAATCTTCACCTGGTCATACATAAAACATGAACGCGAGGAAATATGTACTACAATGCAAAAAAATAAAAAGAGCACAGTGAAATTCCGTCATTATCATAAAGTGTAACGGAGAATAAATTCCGGTCGGAAGTGTGCCGGTACTTTTAGCCCGGTTTGCGCCGGACTTCCGATCGAACCGGACCTTTTCTACAATCTTCATACGAGTGCCTCTTCTAAACATGACTTTAATATCCTCAAATCAAAGAAACAATTAACGTTACATTCATTTCACACTCTTATTTTGTTCCTCGCTGCCAAAAAATATTAAAATTATAACAGTTTAGTTCTGCACTAATAAAAAAAAAATATTGAAACCCAAATGAGTTCATTTTAATAATGGGCGAAAAACTTACTTCCGTTATTTTTTATCTAGTTTTGCAAATTATTTTCCCAAAATCTAACAAAGTTAGGTCACTATTTTAAAATAGATTTAATGTCGATTTTGCCAGCGATTAATAAATTTATTTTCATATTGTATAATAAATTTGCATTCATGACAAATCGATCGATGGTTTACTTAAATGACAAATATTTTGTCCGATTCAATTAAAATAATTTTAAACTGACAATAAAATTTGCTTGTTAACAATATAATAACTGGTTCTTCTTTATTTTTTTTCTAAATACTATGTAAGTGGGTTTTGTATTTTATTTATTTATTTATACGCCCCGATGCGATTTTTGAGCGTTTTTTAGGGTTTTTTTAGACACAGTAAAGTGTTAATTAATTGTCTGTCGGTGTCCTTAACTATTGCTAGTTACACAGGTCACCAACTTAATAATCAATATTTACTTTATAATACTAATCGTTTAATCGTAAAAAACAACCATTTTATTAAATTTAAATTAAACATTCTCGACTTTAGTACAGAATAAAATAGCATAACATTCTTACTAAGCTACTCATTGATAATTTAAGTCCCTATAATATAGTTTTTTTACAAATTTTAGTTTTATAGATACAACAATGTGTTAATTGTCAGTCGGTGATTTTAACTTACTAGTTACACAGGTCATCAACTTAATAATCATTCCTTACAATACAGGAAATAAATAATCACCTTAACAAAGAAGATTCTTATCGTTTAATCGCTAAAAACAAGTGTCTTAATCTTTCGAATAATTTTATCAAATTAAAATAAAATATAAATTCTAAATAGTTATATAGGTCACCGACTTAATAATCGCCTTAGTATTTATCATACAATCCAGAAAATTTGAGTAATTTGTCTAAGATTTGGAATGTGTTTTAACTATAAGGAGGAATAGCTGCGAGTAATTAAAATTATCTGTGTGATTGATAAATGATCAACTGAAAAAAATATTTGGTTAAATTTATGCAACATTTATTTTTAAATATTTAACAAATGATAAATGTTAACATAATATTTATTTATTTTCGCCGCGGGGAGCTTTTATTTTTTGAGGATCAGTTTTGACAGGGTTTTGTGTTATTTGTCAATGATCTTAACTATAACTAGTTACACAGGTCACCGACTTAATAATCAGTATTTACCTCATAATACAGTAAAATCAGAGTAAACCTGGATCAAGACGATTGATCGGGATTTTATTAATATTATTCGCGATCTCCCAGCCGTTGTAATAATCGATAAAATCTTAATCTTGTGTTCTAGAGTCCTCTACAATAGTATTATTTATTATATTTTCTACGTTTACTCAAAACTACCATTAAAAGAACATACCCCTAGTGTTATTCCACTGTACTTACACTTGTAAGATGTTATTTGTAGTTTGTAAAGGCTTGTTGAGTCATAGTGTGCAAACCCTCAATGTTGAAGCACTTCCTAAAGCCGACGCCAACAATTCCATTTCTTTTTCGCACCAACAAAATCGACAATATAATGTCCGACATTGTTCTGTACATGTTTCTAGTGACTGATGACAACAGGAAAAGCTTTTCGTGGACATGTTCTGTGTTATAATACTGTGAGTGTCGGAAGTCGTATTGTATGCGGTTTGTCGCCGTTGTTATTATTATTGTTGACGCTTTGTTTGCAACTCTTCACGAAAAGTTTTTTTTTTTCATCCGAAAACTTTGTACAGAAAGAGGCCGGCCAAAGTGTTACACCAAAAAAATACACCACATAAACTCAATGTACTGTTTATGATGTTTTTAAAACCGTGTATAAAATGAAAGAAGGGTTGACTTCAATATTATCACCCACCCTTTGATTAAGCTAAAATTTCAATTAATTCGTCAATTTTAGTTCACTTATTACACTAAAAGATTAGATTAAAATATGTATGATATGACTATTTTCGGAAAATAAAAATACTTTATCATTGTTTAGGCCAGTGTTTCTCAAGCTTTTATTCCAACTTTTTTATTTTTGTTTAGTTTGGGTATAACAAAGGTCAGTACATATGTATTTAAGGCTTTTAATAATATGAAGTCATGCCATATTATCAATTTTTAATACAAATAAATAATACACTGAATTTAAATGTATTACAATGAAATAATCCTGAAAAATAAAATTCACACCTGGTGCAGGAATTAAACCCGCGTCTCTCAAATACCGGCCAAGTGGTTTTACCACTAAGCTAATAAGGCATATCGTTTCTCAAAATTACTTCTCATTTAATTATTGTGTGTTTAGTTATATTGGTGTAAAGTCAAATAGGACTATTTTACTATTTCTAAAAAGTCCCACTTAATAGGTTAAATAATGAATGAAAATCAACATTTTTTAACGTTTCATACATAAAATAGCCGCCTTGTGGCTCAGTGGTTAGTGTAACGGATTCGTGAGTGAAGACTCCCGGGTTCGATTCACGGCACCGGAGTCACTTGGTAGATCTAGCTTAGCAAACTAGATCTTAAGTACTCATTGCTGTGTGGTGGCCTGGGAAACCATCTCTACTATATTCTCCCGTAAAGGCCAAGGTGGCCTGGCCAACCCCTTATAAAGGGACTCCCGCCAATAGGGAAGTCGTTACGGTATAAAAAATATGTGGCTCAGTTGCATAAAGACTTAAGAGCACACAGATTATTTTTGCACTTACTATATTATATGCTGGAGCAGTCAGTCAAATATCAATGAGCATAATGATGATGATATTTAAAGCCGCCATATTGACAAGACGATAGCCGGCCATGTTTTATTGAGATGAGACCCTCACGAGGAGTGGCTGTAGAGTGGTAGGGGTTGTTGGCGGCTGCTGGTATTCAGTGGCTTCCAAGATGGCGTCGCCAGCCTCATTGTGTGAAGTATTCGCCCCTCATATGTGATGGAGTCATTGTTTTAATTGCTCGTAGTACAACGCCCCACCCAAGCGGAAGTAATCCTCTTCGCCATTTTTTTGCCGCCTCTTCCGCTTCAAAATGGCCGCCTTGTATGGGCCGCCATCTTAACATATCGGGTTCCTCAGAGGCCCGCCTGCCTGCTTTCTAACACATCACTTCACAATTATTATACAAGCCTCTTATATACCTGATGATGAGTCAAGGATTGGGTAGGATGATCATATTTTTATATATAATAAACAGTATACCTAAAATTATTTATTCTTTACATACTTACTTCGTAACACGCGATTTAGAATAATGTATTAATAGTATATACAGATAGTTACTAATTGAGATTATCAGAATTTTAAATAGTTATTATTAAGAGAAAACAGTTCCTGAATTGTTACATTATTTAATTTAATTTAACCGAAACGTGAGCTTTTGGAAAATCTGAAAAATGTTTGGAAAATTCACAGCAGTGAGAATCGCATCCACATATGAAAAACTACTTGAGCGATAATATTTCACATTCTTTCGCAATGTAATCATATTACGTCCTAACAAATATTTCAATTTAATGTAACTGTCTATTTGTTTAAAAATGAATTTAGAAACCTGATGAAACAACAAAGTCAAAACATTTCTCTTATACTTTTTAACGGAATGTGCACCAATTCTATTGACTCTGTTCCACATTATTTAATATTAATATTTCATACTAAATTTTACAAAACTTTGACTATATCTTTATGGAAATAAACTTTTGTTACATTTATATAATTTAATCAAAGTGAGTAAAGCATATCTTCTCGTAAATTCCTTGCTATTATTAGGTGACAAAATGGGGCAATTGGTCAATTTGATTTAATCATCTCTTCCAAAAATTTTGCCGCATTTAAGCGATACCACCGATATTAGAAGGCCAGACAGTGGATGATAAATACCAACCAGATAAGTTTTACAGAGACAAAATTAATTGTCTCACAGAGACTCGTCTCCTTGGTCAGCCATCTTGATAATAATACGTCGAGTTGTCTTAAAGTCAGTCATTTATTAATTTACGCCCCGAGGAGCATTATATTTTTAGGGGTTTTTTTTATATTCAACAACGTGTTAATTAATTGTCTGTCGGTGATCTTAACTATTACTAGTTACACAGGTCAACGACTTAATAATCAGTATTTACCTTACAATACAGGAAGTCAGAGTAAACCTGGAGCCAGATGATCGATCGGGATTGGATTAATATTATTCCCGATCTCCCAAACGTAATAACCGATCAAATCAATTTAAAAAAAATTCGAGTTGAATAGGGTTTGAACCAACGACCACAGTATTTATAGTTATTGATTATATATTACAATTTCTTTATTAACATAAGTTTTTACATTGATTGATAGAACAATACATCTTTGGAAATTGACTTAGGTGTACAGAGTGTTTACATCTTTTTACCTATAACTAACATGAGAATGTTTTATTTAAATTTGACATGAGTAATAGTATTTAATTATAGAAAGAATGGGAAAAAAAATAAAAACCCATTTACAAATTTGAAGATTAATAAATAATAACAACGATAAAAGCAATATTAACAAACAGTTACAAAATATATAATGCTTAAAAACTAAATAACAATTTGTTTGGGTAAAACCAAATTTGAGTTGAGTGGATTATTGGAAATTTTATTATATTTTTTAAAAATAATATCAGTTTTGGAAGTTCATTGGTAAAATGAACTTTCGTTTCCTCGAGACATATTTGGTTTTATTTACATGTCTTATGATTGGGTTAGTCGGGAAGTTAGTCATTTTAGTGTAATGTTTTTTACTCAAATCTGTGATATTTGCTTTGATCATTTTTAACTTAATGTCCTCGTGGACTTCTTTAAGAAATGTGCCAGGTTCAAGATCCAAGGCCATCTTAAGACACTTGTTTTGGACAGTTTGAATTTTATTAATATGACTATTTGCCGCAGTAGACCAAGCTGGGCATCCATACAAGAGAATCGGTCTGATAATTGATTTATAAAGAAGTATCTTATTCTTGGGTGACAGCTGACTACGCCTGTTAATAAGTGGATATAAGGTGTTAATAGCCAAGCTGCTCTTGTCCACAGCATATTTCACATGCTTGGACCAGTTCAACTTGGAGTCTAGGATAACTCCCAAATACTTGACTTCTTTGAGCAAAGGAATTTGTTCGTTATTGATACTAAGAGGGGGGATGTGGGATCGCTTTCTTTTGTTAGTAAATATTATTGCTTCAGTTTTACTCTCGTTGAGTTTTAATTTCCAGCGAGAGTAATACTGTGTTAGTAGGTCTACAGATGCTTGGAGGCGTCTACGAATTGTGTCTAATCTGTAAGATGATGTGAATATATCGGTGTCATCCGCGTAAAGAGCTAAGGAGCAATTACGAGGAATAGGGATGTCATGGATGAAGAGATTGAAAAGATAAGGAGCGATAATACTTCCTTGCGGAACTCCCGCAAGGATTGGATGCTGTACAGATTTAACATTGTTAATATCTACTGAGAATTTTCTGTTAGTAAGATAAGATTGAATAACTTTGGTGAGATATGGTGGAGTGTTAGTGTTAATTAGTTTGTGAATGATACCATCAAACCAGACTACATCAAAAGCTTTGGCAAAGTCCAGGAAAATCATTCCCGTACTTTTTTTATTATTAAAATTTCCTCTAACATGCTGTGAGATTCTTGTTAGTTGTGAAGTGGTACAATGGCCCGGTCTAAATCCGAATTGTTCATTAGGAATGACGCAATCCAGAGTTTTTCGCAGGCGGGTTAATATGACTTTCTCTAAGATTTTACTCATGCAGGGGAGGAGACTGATAGGACGATAGCTACTGGGAAGGGATTTGTCTTTACCAGGTTTAAATATAGGGACTACTTTAGCTGCTTTCCAATTATCTGGAAAATATCCAAGAATAAGACACGAGTTAAATATTTTAACCAAACAATCAAGAGCCTTTTGTGGTAAGTGTTTAATAAGAGTGTTGTTAATGTTGTCGTGTCCTGGTGATTTTTTATGTTTTGAGTTTTGAATAATATCAGAGATTTCAGAAAGAGTTACCTCGTCAATCTCACATTCAGAATAGTTGTGAAGATTCCTAATTGACTTAGTAACTGCTTGTTCTGTGAGACTATCTGTAGTGTCATTATGTGTCAATGTGTGTGCTTTAACGAATGTTTCAGCGATGAGATCAACTTTCTCCTGAGCCTTGTAAATAATTTTATTACAGTCTTCGCTCCTGAGCGGAGGGATAAAGGATGTTTTTCTAGTCATCGACTTACACATCTGCCAAAGTGAGTTATTTTGTGTTTTGAGAGACCTTATCTTCTGTTCCCAGGATTCATTTTTATGAATTTTAATTTTATGTTTAATTTCTAAAATTAGCGCATTTATGACAGATTTGAGTTTACAATTTCTTTTCTTTCGCCACTGATTCATTAATCTATTTTTTACATGAATTAAGTCCACAATTTCAGATGGAAGTTTGTTCTTAAAAGTATTGTTAATGGTTTTAACAGGAATATATAAGGCGGCGGCGTTCTTAATAGAATCTGTGAGTGTAGTGATTGCATTGTCAACGTGAAATGTGTTGTTAGTGTCGAATTTAAGTGTAACGTTATTGTTAATATGAGTTTTGTAAGCGTTCCAATTAGCCGTCTCATAACTAAAGAAGGTTTTTGGGTGATTTTGTAATTTCCGCCGATGTTAAATACAATAGGGAGATGATCGGAGGAAAGTGACTGTATTACGTCAACTTCGGTGAGAGAAGGACAACCCTTAACCACTGCAATATCAAGGATGGATGGATATCCTTTGGGTGGGAAATGCGTTGGACTTTCGGGGAAAAGGATACGAAAGTCTTTTTTATCACAATATTCTCTTAGTAAACGGCCATCCTTATTTCCGCGAATACAGTGCCAAAAAGTGTTTTTACAATTAAGATCACCAGCAATTATAACATCCTTACCGAGAGACATAATTTTGTGGATATCATCTTGACAAATTTCTATTTTGGGTGGCTTATAAACCGAGGCAATAATGTGAGTTTTATTATTAATAGATACACTAATTGCTATTACTTCAATTGAGTTAGTTTTACGAATTACAACTTTCGAATGACATATAGAGTCTTTCATCACGATTAAAACACCACCGCCTGTTTTGCAAACTCGATCGTTGCGATGTATTACAAAACCTGGTCTTCTCAGAATTATATTTGTATTAAGAAACGTTTCACTTATCAATGCAATGTCAACACTTTCTCTTAACATAAAGTCAATCATTTCGTCGAATTTATTTGAAATTCCCCGGGAATTCCAAGCAACAATCTTAATATTAGAACAGTGACTAACCTTAGACATTATCAAGCGATGCGGCGAGCTCCATGATGAGATATATCCTTTCATTCTTTGTCTGACATGTCTTTAGCTTCCGCTGAAGCTCTTGAACCTTCAATACAAGAGTCATCAGGTCTCCTATCGGCATATCAGCGCTAGAGATTGGGGCGGTAATGTTCTTCGCAGTAGATGTGGTGGTGGGACCTTGGGCAATCTGTGCCCATGACAGGTCAGTCACGTGATGAGATGTGGACGGGGAGATGACCTGGGCGGCCATTGGTCCACGAGCAACCTGGGACCAGGAGCGTCCGTTGACGATGTTCGGGGGCGGCACTGGTGCACGCTGGGTGGCCAGTCTCGCAGCTGGCAGCTTGGGGGTAGATCTTAATTTGATCTGCTTCTGTCTGTCAGGGCAATCTTTGTAATTTGCAGTGTGGTCCCCTCCGCAATTGCAGCATCTTGCGGGGGAAGTGGCATCCTTTATGCATGTGGAAGTCTGGTGATCGCCGCCACATTTCACGCATTTGAATGCGTTGTTGCAGTTGGATGCTGCGTGTCCCCACTGTTGACAACGGAAACATTGCGTGATAGAATTTCTCCCAAGAGAGTATTTTTCAATTGTCACTCTACAGTGACAGATATTAGTAGTGTTTTTGAAGTCACTCATATTTGTCTCATTGCTGAGATTTATTAAATATAGGGGTGACTTCGTAATGGAGCCATTTTTTCCTTTCATTAGGAACACGTCTATTATTTTAAATCCTTTGTCGCTAAGGTCCTGCTTGATTTCCTCTACAGGAAGCAGAGGCAGGCCTCGTATGACAGATTTTTTAGGTCTGTCACATTCTAACGTAAAGGAGAAAAATTCCTTGTTTAATGATTTCAGGCCCGCTTTAAGGGCTCTGAAATCAGTGATATTGCTGGTTTGGACTCTGACTTGTCCGTTTGGTTTGTAATGTAGTTGGAATTTATTGATGAATTTCTTGACAATCGTCAAGTTTTCACCGTGCCCTGAAGATTTGAGATATAACGGGGGAGGTTTTTTGACATCCTTATCGGATGACAAAATTACCTCCCCCAGCGACTTAAATTGGTTTTGTTTTGGAATGGAAGTAGGAGTAGTAGGTCTTGGACGTTTGATCGGGTTCTTTGGTAAAAGAAACCCATCGATCGTCGTTTGAGCCATTACGTTTACGAGTTAACTAATGAGTATATGTTACTATGATAAGGAGCGATGGTACCTGATAATAATGGTGAAGTGGATTTTGGCGGCGTTGCGGCAAGCTCGTTATCAGGAGAGGTCGCAGGGCGGCAGACCGGTTTGGTAGTTGCGACACTTGTGTACTTGACACTTTCGAATTTGCTTAACCATGCAAGGAGCACTTCAATATACGTGTGTACAAGACGGCTGTCTGGACGTAACTGATAGTTATTGATTGAAAAAGTATTTTTACAGCTCTTTTTGTACTCGCAGTGTTAGAGCTTGTACATTTCTTTCATAATTTCAACAAAGATTGATCTATTAAATCATAATTTAAATATGATATCCTGCATTTGCTGCAAAAGCGCATTTCGATTTCAAAGTAAAATTATTAAAAGCATGTCAGCAATCCTCAAAAGAAACCACATCGATTTCCCTATTATTTATTCTATTAATATCATCATTATAAGCAACAATTTAAATCCTTATCTCTGATCATCCTCATGGAATATTTTGTAGGTGAATGCATTTTTTGCAATGATCCTATGTAGAACTTAATTAAAACACATAAAAAAGACCGTTTCCATTTTAAGATTAAAAATAAAATTGGATTTTTTTCTCCATTTCCCGTTGCTCTAAAGTCTAGAATCTAGATTGTATTTAAGATTGGGCAAAGGTTCAAACTGGCGAATATTAGATAAACAGCTCGATCTTGTGTATCGGGTTAGTTTCCATTATGTATTGGGTAGGATTGGTTCGGTGTTAATATTTTAAGGTGTAGTTATTCGCGGGTCAAATAATACATAATCTATCTTTGGTTAGGCCATATTTCACCCAGGAATCCTCTTCCCTTCTTCTCTTTCGCCTGATTTATGAAGGTCGTTGGATTTTTCCTGAATTTCCTGGCATCGTGATTCGAATCGATGTGTCAATTACCGGCGAGAATTCCGATCTAAATCTTTTCAACAAAAAGATGTATGATATTCAATGTCCGCCCAATTTATATTCATCCTCGAGAACTTCCGACAAATTTCCATTTATTAAAAAAAATATCCATTTATATAAAATTCTCGAGTTATAAATTGGTATATTTTTTCTCATTGCGTAACCAATCGCTTTGGTATTAAAATGTTCAACTGTATTGAACATTTTAATACCAAATGTGTATGATGATGAATTTACAAACCCTTAGCTCATATTCATTTAACCAATAATTATGCCCAGCTTGGTCTACTGCGGCACAAATTCATATTAATAAAATTCAAATTGTCCAAAACAAGTGTCTTAAGATGGCCTAAATAAAATTTCTAATAATCCACTCGACTCAATTTGGTTTTACCCAAATAAATTGTTATTTAGTTTTTAAGCATTATATTTTGTAACTGTTTTGTTAATATTGCTTTTATCGTTGTTATTGTTTATTAATATTCAAATTTGTAAATGGGTTTTTATTTTTTTCCCATTCTTTATATCATCTCATAATTAAATACTATTATTCATGTCAAATTTAAATAAAACATTCTAATGTTAGTTATAGGTAAAAAGATGTATATACTCTGTACACCTTAGTCTATTTCCAAAGATGTATTGTTCTATCAATCAATGTAAAAACTTATGCATCATAAAGAAATTTTAATATATAACCAATAATTAGACAAAATCGCGTTTTAAAAAATACGATGCGTTTATTCATAATTTCTGCGGAAATAACATATACAAAGTAATAAGATTTCTCCAACATCCCAAGCCTTATTTGTATGTGATCTGGCTTGTTTTTGCATAAAACATAATCTTGGAAAATAAGTCCGGCTCGTGTTATTCAACTGCAAAAAATGTAATAGCTGCCTTAGAGCGTTTAAATAATGACCTTGTTTTTACTATAATTTAGTATTAAAAACATAATTTATTATTTATACAAGATCGTGCATACTCTGCAATTGCAACCCCTATAAAAGTAACATGTCCCTTTTCATCTGTAGATAAGAATATGTCTACTCTGCTGTAAATGATATTCTGAAGAATGGCTAAATATACATAGGGTTGTAGGAATAAATAGTTTTTCATATCAAGATATACTCGATAATAGTCTTACTATCAAATATTTACACTTATAATATGCTTTAATCAATCTAGGGAAAATCTAGACTGATTCTTTATCAAACCTTTTTATTGCAATCAAACAAGTGAAACATCCACATAATTAATTAAAAATACAATAATATATTTTCAGAAATAAAAAGTTTCTCCGGGAATTCCTAATTGCTGGGTTATTTAGTGTAAACTCTCCAAGGTGTTATTTGTTCAAATATTGTGTTTTTCTAGGAATCCTCCCTCTTGTAATAACCCATTAAATTATCATTTGTATATATTATACTCCTGTAACTTTTATTTTTTGTATTATTCTCTGAAGGTGACTAGCCAATTATATAGTCGGAAGGCCTTAGAAAAAAATAACTTTGTCTTTTATAATAGTTATTTTTCTTCATAATTATCCCTAATGATTGTTGGTTCTTTTATTTATTTATTTATTCATTCATTCATAAACGCTCAGAAGAGCTTTTTTAAAGTCTAAATCAACAGTAATAGAAAAGGTAAACAAAAATAAAAAGTACATATATTATAAAAATAAATATTAGTATCATAAAAAAAATGTCTGTAAAAAATGTATAAATAGAATGTATGTATATAAAATAAAATAAATTTATATATTATCATATTCAGAAACATATCTTTTTAAATTCTCTATTGAAAAATTTGTGTAGTACATAAAACATCATTATGAGTGGATAGTATATACTCGTGGTAATATAAAAATAATGCCTTCATTTATTAAAATGGGTGGATATATCATTTAATTGTTGTTTGAACTAGAAAATAGTATGTAATTTTTTATTAATGACGCCTGTGTACTATCATGGCTTCCCATTAAGTATATAAGGGTATGGTATTCAAAATGGCGTATGTGTCAACCCTCAAAGGCTATAAGCACATGAAGTTTTTTACAGTGAACATCCCCTATATGAGCTCCTCCTCTTCCGTTCCATATACTTCTCATATTATGAAGAACCTCTCCCTCTCAACCTGATCATGTCATCACCGGGAAGGGATGCATTACATCCCTTTAATATTAACACCAATCTGCCACTTGTATTTTTTTCACAATCTGTATCCTTGTACTAGTGTATGTAATGCCACCACATTCAGGTTTTATATTTATAAATAGAAAGAATATTTCAATTAAGGCTGCGCCAAATAATGGACGATACGTTTTTTTTGTTACTGACCTATCAAATAAAACTGCATATTTAATATATGATAAATTTAAAAACAATCAAAATAACTATATATAATATTAATCAGAAAATCTAATCGGGAAAGTTTTTTTTACTAAATTTATTTAATTCATTGCAAAAGGCACGCATTTATATTATGTTTAGCGATTTATTAAATCTTTTAAAAAATATATAAAAATTGCGTTTCAAACATTTAATCCACAGATATTTCAATAGAAATGATTAATAATATTATGTAATATGGGATTAAAAAGGAAAAATATTTACACATACGTATATATACGTATTAAAATTTTAATATTTCAGAAACTTTAAAAACTCATACCATTAATGTAAATTTATATTTCGATGGGGCAATAACACAAAAGCATATATATAAACTGAAAAATTTTAAATAGAGAAGAATTAATCTATATGTTTAATTGTAATATCTTACATAAAATATATACACATATAAAATATAGAAAATGTTCATAATGCGATTTCAAATTTAATCTAAGAACCTTCAAAAAAATATTTAGATGCGTTAGAAACATATAAGAGTATGTACAAACTGAGAAATTTTAAGGAGACGAGAATATATATATTTTTTAAATATTAGTGTTTATTTATTGTAACATATTATTGAATGAATATTACGGTGCAATTTAATAATTTTGTTTTTTTTGCTATCCATAGTATCGATAATGATAATTTATTGTTAAGGATGTAGGAAAAAATGTTATTTACTAGTAATGAACTATACCTTAATCTAAAACTTAATATGTATGTACTTAAATCACAGTATATTAATAATGTGTTTTTCTCTCTTTCCAGGTATGTTAAAGTATATTTCATCATTCAAACTTGTGTCCGACTATTATACAGGTAAATGTCTACCTAAAACTGTATCTCTTTTAGATGTTTTAAAAAAATATTCAGCTGGCCCAAGTGACCATCTTGGCGAGTAGCTATAGAAAAAAAAATGCATGAAATATGAAAGCATAGGTAAAAGCAGTCCGTTAGTGGTGCAGTTCAGTATTTAAAAGCTCTGATACTGCTTTTGGGGCTTACACAGGCTTTTACATGTGGGGCTTTATGGAAATTTATAATATGGGACTAAAGGGAAAGTCCCGTTCGGGGGCAGGTGACTTTGGGCCAGTAGCAAATTCAATGCGACACTGTCTCAAACACCCTATTATTACACCCTTAAACTTTAATGTAGCGCCTCATATTTGTGATGAGATTTCGCTCCCTTTTACTCACAGTAAACAGAATCTATATCAAATCTCAACCTTAAAATATACAGTATACTTATAGCAGTCCTCCTCCACCAAACCACTCTATCTTGAATCTATTCCAAGAGTATATTGTTGTAGTATTAAACATTTACCAAAGACTCATTAAAGGATACAGAATATTCGAGGGAAAAATATTTTGACCGCAAGTAATTAAAATATTACACTTTGATCTAATATTTCTTCATAATTTTATTATTCTTAGTGGAATTCAATAGTAATAAAATTAAAAATACCTTGAAATATTTGAAAGCACGTACTCAATGCCAACTTTATTCATAAAATATAACAATTCATGTTATCGTCATTGTATATAGATACAAATTGTTCAAAAGGATATTATTTTTTTTAAATTAATCCTTTAAAAAAAACATTTGAGCGTAGTATATTAATAAAAGATAACGAACAACTGTTTATCATAAGATTGAATTGGGTATTGAATACAATTTACATATTTAAAAAAATATTAAAATTTTTCAATCAGTATCTAATTATCATCAGTATCATAATTAATTAATTTAAAAAACCAATATAAAAATTAGATATTTATTTATAAGTCACACTTAAAGTATATCAATCTAAAATACTCATTTGTTGGATTCAATCAAGTTGCTAATGATTTACCATATTAAGAATAAAAAATGTTTATTTTAAAATTTATTATATATTTTTTCATTGTATAATTTTTATGAATATGCATATAATGCAAGCAATTTTAATAGTAAAAGTCTAATACAAACACTTGTCTAGTTGTATGATGGTGGCACAAAGGCCGAGTGCTCCGTTTTGTTTCCGGCAAGGCGAGAAAGGCTTTGCTTTTGCTTGCACCACCAACGACAACCACCCTAAAACTACCCCCCGTAGAAGCCTCCATAGAATCACCGCTTATACCTTTATTCAAAAACTGGCGCATTTTACTGGAACAGGGCTGTAAACTGAACCGTTTATAAAAAAAACAATCTTGACAACGACGCTTGAGTATATTAGCTGATGATATATTCAAATAAAAAAATACCTCCCTACTCTAAACATCTCTTTAAAATAAAAAAATATAAAATATTTCTACATATGTACATAAATATATTATATAAACGATATATCTTCCATTATATATTGGGAGAAATAAATTAATTCAAGTTATTTCTCGGCGTAAATAATAATTAATTATGTAAAATAATGTATTTATGTTTGCAGAATGTACATAATTTCTTAAAATTGGTTACTTTAAAATTATGTTTGATAGCAAAGTCATACTTTAAAATAATTAAAAACAATATTACTTTTTTACTATGGTTTTGGATATAACATTTAACCACACTAAATTTACAATAAAATTTTAGCAAACAATTGATTATGAAATGCTTTAGTTTTGACTCGATTTTAAGATCTTTTGATTGTACGTGTAGTATAACAATTTCTTTTTTCAATTTGAATTTTAAATAGTTTTATTTTAACTTTGAAGAATAATACAGAATATCTTATGAATTAGACTTAGGTGAGTATATAAATATTTTTACCCATAACTAACATGAGACTTTTAATAACATTTTTATCTGATATGAGAAATACCTAATATTAAATATTAAAAAGAATGGGAATAAAAATAAAAACCCATTGATTTTACATGTGGCTCTTCTTTTACTGTTTATCTTTTTCTTAAAATTACGTAAAACAATTGTTGATATAAATAAACAGTCCCAAAGAACATATTACAAGCATAAATTATTCCCATTTTCGTAAAACAACAACTTAAATAATATAATTTGCACCCTCTCCCTCGCCACCCTCGAGATGCTTTTTTTTCATAAATAAAAGTCGGTGAAACAACACACGCAGGTCGTAATAGTGGAATATCCAATTTTTCCTCAACATCCAGATGAATATTCATAGGTGTCGTAGTCACTAATGCCGATACAACCTCCACCACTTTCTACCCCCACAGTCAAGAGGGTGTTGTCATTTTATTATTATGATATTTCCATCCCGGTGTGGAACGTGTGCCGATGAATATTTATAGTCTCTGTCGCTGTTTACAATTCTACCCCGTTCGCTAAATTGATTATTTTCATATTGCCCTGTATCCAATACAAAGGAACAACTCGTCGAAGACACTTTGACAATTAATGCTGTACACGAACCACTTAATATTTTATATAATATATATAATTGTCTAAGATATGTGTATGTTATATGTCTGTGCGGATCCATCAATCAACCACCAGTGTTATCAGATGGAAGAATAATAATTCATTTAATTATTTTACTACAATTAATACATATCGAAAAACTCGAAACGGGTATTTTTATGATAATAATATTAAATTAATTTCAAAATAATATTAGAGATATTTAATAATGCATAATAAATGAGAATAATCAAAAAACAGTATTTATCGGGAGATTCGCTTTATAAATATTGTGATGTGTGTTGTCATCATATGAAAACCGTATTAAATTATTTTGTTTATAATTGACTTTGAAAATTAAAACATGTCCTGAATGAAAAAATAAACAACTTATTACCGTCCTATTAAAAAACCAAGCAGGGCATCCAAAAACCTAAGAAATTGAAAATTTCAATTAAAATTACCCTAGTATAACCTATAATAGATGAACCAATATTATCGAAATGATTGAAACAATTAGAATATCATTTGATGGGAAAGAATTGGGGATGAATAATACGTTGGTCGTTTAATTACTTAAACATGAAATATCTTAAATTATTAATAGGGTATGCTAGATATCATTTAGTGTAAATAAATAGAGGTTTCGGCGTGTACAAGAAATAAATTAGCATTTGACATTTTGGGCCCTTTATAAGCTCTATTACTTGGGAACAACTCACCCTCATGTGTACTCCATCCATTTAGAGACTTAAGGGCTTTAATCGACTTCGATCTGATGCATTGGGGCCTTTTCTTATATGAAATTTGTACAGCAATAATTATAATTGTTTTACAAAAAATTATATTACGTTGCTTAATTGGTTAAAGACAATCATACTACATATGTGTAATATATTTTTAAAATTAGTGTCAAAACTCTTACACAAAAAATTATGATCATATTTCACGTCTAAATAAATAATTCTTATTTAATCGAAGATTACGTTTTTTTGATTGCATATAACCAAATGATTGATTGAGTATATTATCTTGCCAATTAACTAACATCATCATCATTCTCTGCTCTTATTTTTGTACATTTTTTTATACGTAGGTTTATATCCTATGTTATGAAATTTCCTTATATTGAATATTATACAATTTTTAAAGGTAAGTGGGTTATCACAAAAAAGTATTTGTTATATCAAAACTAAATAAATACAGTTTTAGTGTTTGAAAAACAACGGCTATTTTTATTTTGGATGATTATAAAATAACGCGTTTTATTATTCTTAACATAATTAAATATGTATGCAATTAATTAGTAATATAAATAAAAAAAAATCAATTAAATATAATGTTTATATTATTTTGGCGATACCCAAGATATTCTCACCGATTAAAAGTCCATCTTTAATTATTCTTGATATTAAAAATATTTTTCGTTTATATATATATATATATATATATATATATATATATATATATATATATATATATATATATATATATATATAATACCATCACAATATGGTAGTGTATTTGAATCTGAAACTGATGATGAGATGTGGTCTTAGTCCTTTTTTTGCCACACAGCTACGGACTTGTCCTGCTTGTATATTTATAAAAGGACCATGCTATTTACAAACACAGAGTCCGAGATGTAGAAACAAATCTAGTTCTCTATTTGCACAGTGCAATGGTGGATCCATCTGTCTGTTTCTATGTCTATCATTCAAAAGGAGAAAAGCTGAAAAGAAACTTTCCTCATCGAGACTCTCCTTCTCGTGGCACCTTTTCCGCAAGCCAACTCCATAATTCTGCAGATGTTGATTAGTGGAGATGAAGTTTTCGGCCTCTGCTCTCTTAATCAGCGTCTTTTGTGAATCGTTTACATGGGGAACTTTACAAGAAAACGTCCTCTTTTAATACCCATCTTAGAACGATAAGTCTCCAATAATTAAAATAGCCGAAAATTATATTTAAAGCAACTTTTTTATAGAAATATCGCAGAAAACCACCAAACTAAATTAGATTTCAAACATAATCTGATGCTTAGTTAGAATTATCTTAATAAAAATCAACCCATTACTCTCTCGGACTACAATTTCATTGAAATAACTATATCTTTTAATGGATTGGGCAACTGGACCTAAACCAGAGCACGCAGGTTCGAATCCTATACCAGGTGGTTGATTGGTGAAACGAGATAATATTTTTTTTCAGTTCAGATAATTTCAATATATATATTCGTTATATGTCTACAATACGGCCTAATGTAATAAATAAATTAATGTATTATGACAGTTTGAGAATCTTTTAGTCATTATTAATGAGTTTAGTATCGTATGGCAATACTGTTCATTTAGTATGATTTGCTCGTTATAATTTTTATGTGGTTGTGTTGGCATTGCATCCATGAAAGTCTTTAAAATATTGAAATACGTTCAATTAAAGACATATTTTATAAATGTAAATAGATAAAATATCAAGTGATTAGAATATATCGATTATCTACATATACACCTATTATTATTTTGATCAAAACAGTCCTTAGACATTTGACTTATTATTGCAAGTTCAAATAGAAAACAAGTTTAACTTGTTCATTGCGGTCTCGATCTAATTCGATTTGGTGTGGAAAATAGACAAGAAGGTTGTCGTCCATTCCATCCCCCTTACCCCAGGATTCAATCACAGAAATGTGACTTAGATGCACCCTGTCTCTTGATAATTGGATAAACGAAGATTCCTTTGGAATTACACCTCTGACCACCCGCCACTTTGCTAATTAAACAACAGACAGCACCTGGAATGGAAACCACTAGTTACTAATTTTATAGCACTACATCCTGCCAACCTCGATTACAATCTACTAAACTGATTTATAGCGGAACAACAATTTTATTACATCAAATACAATTGTGGCTCATACGAATTATTTCTAGATGAACAATGTTCATATAAATTGTATCCTTGTTCAATGTTGTGTAATGCCAGAAGATACGCACAACAATCTCCGAATGCAAATGCACAACTTTTGCCGTAACACACGATTTGTAGCTAACTAACTAACTTACTCATACGTGACACATGAACTGTCTGAATTAATCTTAATAATTAGTTTCCACCAAAATATACCATTGGCAAAATTAGTTATACACACAAGCAGACTTAAAATTATTTCACTATGAAAATTGACTGTAATCGGTACAATTTTAACGTTCGTCGAAAGATTTTTTTTGTTAATCTTTTATTTATTTTAAAAAATATATATATTCTTTGTATTGCCAGATAGTGAGTTATTTAAATTCTCATAATTTTGAGCACTTAGTGATTGAAAGGAAACATTATTATAGACCTTTTTACATTCTCGGCGTGGGTATAAGCAATTTGATTAATTGGCTGATTAAATCATAAACTTATTCCCAGTTTGTTTAAAAATTGTTAAATTTGAAGCCCTAATACTTATAATTAATTAATTTTAATTGAAATGAGCCAATTTTTATGTTAAAAAGTGATGAACATTTATTGGACTTTTAAATATACAATCTTCTATCGAAAAATCGATCCTTGAATGACTAAGAATCTATAGATTATGCTATTAGATTTACAAATTATATACAAATTTTATATAATATAACACGTAGATAGGTAAAAAAACCTTAGAGTATAAAATATATACTGTTTCCTAAGAGTGTTTCCTTATTCTCAGAAAAAAAATATAAGAAAGGTTGATTAAGTTACAGTTCAATATAAATATTTTTTTAACCAATTAAATTCAATGGTAACTAAAAACCACCTAAAACACTGCTGATTAGTAAGTCAATCTTGGAAAATGTACTATAAATTGCTAATTTTTATTTATGTTTGGAATTTTAATGATTATATTTTTTTTACTTAAAACTCAAGATATTTCGTACGTATCCAATGCTAGTGGTTGTACAAATTATTTTTATTGTACCATTCAACGTCCTGGTTCGCCAGTATCAGTAGTCTAAATGGCAAACTTGTGGCTATTCTGTTTTCTCTAGTAGTATCTGTGGGTACTATAAAATAAATAGCCATACATAAACCTTTAACCGGTCTAGTTATAGTAACAGAGCGATTTGTCCCACTAGAATCCGACCACGAACTTGTCCGTTAATATATGTGACACAAACACTGCTAATGACACATCGTTAATACGATTCATGTCACAGATATATCATCAATTATATTATTTAAAAATGCATTTTAATCGCGCCTTAAATGCATCCTAATTGAAGAATAAATCGTGTAGGTTTAGTTGAACAATGTATCATTTGAAACCTTAAGGCAATTAGTAGAGACGACCCTATGTGTCACATGCTGCCTACATCTGTCACCTTACTATCAAACTTCCTCTATCTAATTAAAACCCAGCTCTTGCTTTTTGGTATATCTTCTATATGACTTGAATATAAATAACCCTATCACGTTAGTAACGCCTCTTTATGAAAAATTACACAGTAATTAATTGCTCAAACACACGACTCTTGTATGTTTCTACCTATGACCAATGGCGTGACTATAGTTTTACATAATATATTTTAACTAATTGCTGTGTTTTTTTTTAAATGTAAACGTCACTTCAAAAGCAGCTAAAATATGCATTTATATATTTTAATAAAATATAGTTACCCAAGAAATCCTTATATTTGTAACCATGCATATTTTACCTATTGTCACCTGTTATACTTCATATATATCTTATGAGTAACTAGAACTGCTAAAATCAGGCAAATATAGTACAAAATAGATAGATTTGTGACAATTATCATTGAAAATAAAGCATAAGCTATATTGTTGTTATACGTAAAATAATGTTTCTTTGGGACGTTTTTAAAGTGTATTTAGTTTTAGTATTAAAGATGTGATGCTTTATAATCAAATGAAGGCTTCTCATAAAAAATATGTCAAAATATCAGACCTAATAAAATAGTAAAAACGTTGGTTTTTATTGCAATCCATTTTATCACAATTTTACTGAAGAGATAAAAAAAACCCCGATTCAAACCTAAAGGTGCAGACTTAAAACTACACATACATAATTTTAAAATCATTATTAAGTTTTGTGTACCTTCTTATTATTTTTGAAAGAAAGTTACGTTAATTTATTGCGTTCAAATTGGTGTATATGATATTTCTTAAATAACAATTCAAGTTTTTTTTCCTGTTCATTTCTGGATAGACATTTCTAATATATGTTATTAATAATCAAATATTTTGGAGATCAGCAAAGAAATCTGACGATTATTTTGATTCGACGCTGTAGTATCAACCACTTATTTCAGATGGTAATAATCGGTATTTTCTCAGCATAATATTATTTTTATAGCTGGCGTGTTATAATAATCAATGTAAATTATTTGCATATTAGTGTTGTAAATTGAATCGTCGGCAGTTCGATTTGTAATTTGCAACACGGCGTTTGCTAAATCAAATTATGTATGGAGGAGCAGCGGTAAAAAGTTAGTCCCTGTAATAATTATCAAAGGCACAATACTCTAACTGCATTACTCGAGTACATATTCCCCATTATGTATGATATTTCTACCCCTCCATGGTGTGAATCTATTGTGTGAATTATACCCCATTGTTATTACATCCCCGTGTTGTAATATTCGCGGGGGTCATACTCTCAGGAGCAATCCGATTGACCCCCCTTGCAATTATTGTCGTAATTATTATTGGAAATCGCCAAATGTTCATCTATGTAGAAAAGAACATTGATGGCACATTTACGTATATCATTCGATTTTAAATAGGTAATTAGTATCATATAATATTTTTGAACTTTTCTTAAAATGATCATTTTTTATCGAATCAATGGAGTTATAAAAATACCAATGATTCTAAAAACATATATTTTTTCATAAGATTTTTCTATATAAATACTTTGAATTATCAAACCAATCGCATATCACACATTATCGATGTGTCATATTTAAACACTTATCATTATTTGTTTATCTTATCATTTACGAAAATATATTTTTTTTTAAATTTCTTTACCCATATGTATTAATCACGTTTTGTAAGCCTTATTATAATTATAAATAGTGACATTTTTTGCTTTTGTTTTTACTTATAAATTTTAATTAATAAATATAGTGTATGTAAAAAAATTAATGACACCCAGTTTTAGAAATTGACTTTGGAATATAAATTCGCGATTGCTAAGAAGTCTGTATAATATTGATTCAATAAATAGTTACGTAAAATTATAATAATCTGCTGTGATATTATTACATTTTTAATTAAATGAAATCAGCAAGTTGCAATTAAATCTTGCAATGAATGTGAAAGGTGCGTCCATCAGTTACGAAATAATTTAACAACACCTGCATAATATTTTGAAGTTTTACAACCTGTTGACTAATGTTAATTCTACCCTAAATTTCATACAAATTAGATTAGCAATCATCAGAATTGTGCCGATAAATCACGTGTACTCTCTGTACCCCTTCAAGTTACTTCCCTTCGTATTTGAAGGGAAATCTAAATTAAGAAGTGAACTAACGAAGGGTTGCAATCAAAATTACGTTAAGTTACAGTTTGTTTATTTTAAAATATTTCATTTTAATTAAAGTTGTCGTGGCCTGTATTTATGCAGATACGAGAGCGCCAGTTAGTTTCTCGTAGGAGTCGAAGAAGGAGCAGGCGGATCCTTTGGCTAATGGGGAACAGTCACGAAGGTCTTAATGAAGGAACATTTCATGGATTACCACCACCATAATATTATGGCGATAGTGTGTTTGGCCTGTGTGTATGTCTCCGGCGACATTTCGAATGATGTTCATCTAATTAGTTGAACCCGACGTCAATTCGTGCCCATATACATGTCCCTAACTAACCATTTACTTGATTTATAACCTAACAGTTTCACTAAATACCATTCAATTTTAGATGAACAAGTTTTATGATTTATTAAATATTTGAAGTAATGTGATCTTTATATATAAAATTGCATGTCTTTCCTCATTTGTATGGACTAAACATGGTTGTCGTTTGATGTGGATGCCTACAGAAGGCTTTAATGACTCGTACGTTCCTTTGGGGGTAGACCTTACCAAAGAATATCACCCCTTTAGTCATCCCATACTATTCCTGGTTATCCCCCCCTTCTTTGAGACAGACGGATATCCTTTCTGTAATCCGATTTCCTTTTCGTTCTTTCCAAAATGACATACACGGGTATATTCATTCACTCAAATACGTACGTACATTATATTTATATCAAACAAATATTTTAATAAATTAAATCGATTTTAATATAAAACTAAACAATTTCTTCAGATATATTTGTTTCCTTTATTTAAAGAGCAAATTTCAAACTTCCAAAACACTAAATTAATCATACTCTGTGTTGCGCCAAAGCCAAACGAATATTATATCTACTATTATATATTATATTATTAGTCGATTTTTTTTTAATTTGATGTGTATACTACTTGATCAAATATATTATTAATATAATTTCTACAAGGGTGAAACTAAAATGTTGAATTTGAAATTAAAGAAGGCGAATTTTAATTAAGTAATAATCATGTAGTAACTTTCAACTAGAAATGTGTCAAAGTCAAGCAAATATTGTAGTATTATTTCTATTTTCTGTATATTGCTCTATCCTTTTTCCATATGGAGTGCAATGAAACGATCTCAAGACTATTGTGTATTGTTCGATTTATCATAATGACGTATTTTTTCTCATATGAGTAAAATTAAAAGAGTATACTATAATATTTGTTTGATATTGACAAATCTCTGGTCATACCAATAATTATTTAATAGGTATCATATACAAGTATTTATTAAAATTTCATTAATCAAAGGTGTTTGTTTGTCTTTGCGAATGTATAAAGTAAAATATGCTCTATAAACATGTTTTTGTCATAAGAAATATTATAACTGAATTATACCGAAAACGAAAGACTCATTAGGAGGATTTATGATTAAAAGTTTGGGAATAAGATAAATTGTTTGATTATTAAAAAAAAATCATGATCGATGTGTCATATTTTATAGTTTAATTGAAAGCACGATTGGGTTGTGTGGGATTTAATTTGGGTGTTGTAACATTTTAGGTCCGGTATGAAAAGGCTCGTTTGTTATTCGATAAAACATGATGTACGATGTTCACAATGAAGTATTTATTGGCATCGAACCTTAACCATCTTTTATGATCTCAATAAACCGTCGTCTTTCAACCATCTTGTACACATTTTACAGCCTTCTAAACACCATCATGTACAGATTTAACACCATCACTGCACGCCTGTCCTACTTTATTCACACATCTCATTTTAATATTCAATAAAATCACAGAATAAAGTACATGCTCTTCCTTGAAATTCTATGGTTGTTCATATTAAATGTATAAAATCAAGATGATATGTATTTTATTCTATAAAATCCGGTTTAATAATAATCAAAAGTCAATGAAGTTGAATAGAATAAATATAAGTATTGGCACGTTTACTCTTCAATATTACTATTTATTTTGTTTTTTTTACTCCATAGTATCGTAGAATAAAAATAATTTGATCCGAGTTATAATTATTAATTAAAAATCCAACAATCTTTTTCTGAACCTCATTTACTGTGATGAAAATAGCTTTAAGTAGAATTCACTAGTGAACGTATTTCATGTTATAAACCTTTAATTGCACCAAAGAAGAGGTAAAATATAATATATCTTAATATTATTTTTTTAATTTGATTGTAAGTAATTTGTGAAACTAGTTACCAAAATTAAATTTTAATTTAAATATTTTTCGATACTTAATTTAATATAGGCTCAATTCAATTATAATTTAATGCATTTTTACGTAAAAATTATTGAGAAATAAATGATAAACACTTTATGTGTAATTAAAGACCATTTGTCTTAAAAGAAATATTTTTTTTTATCAAATATGACTTGAAACCATTTTTTTCGAATGGGTTTTTATTGATAATTCTTATTAATCAGAAAATGTCCTTCCTAATTTTAAATTAATATCGAAAAAAATCGGCTCAAACCTATTTAAAATTCATCTATCTTGTTATCAAAATTGACTCCTTTATCGTAATGTAAGTAAAATTAATTGTAATGGTTAAGAATCATTTTTGATACTAGGTTACTCATATAATATATGTTAAACTCTTATTAATGCACGGCAATAAATTCGCATAAAAATATTGTCAGTCGATCGGTATAACCGTATTAAAATTAGCTTTACAACATAATAAGGAGTGTAAACGTTCCGTAGCGTTGGACTTCCAATTAAAATCAGTTCTCAGGTAGAAATACGATATGCTGTAAAGTGAAATAAAATTTATTCTCCAGGTTGTGTCCGTAGTAGTTGTAAGAAAAAGGAACCTATCCGAGTGTCGGAATTTAGTATGCCGTTAATAAATCCTCGTCGCTTGTCTATGGGAACCACCCACCATGGAAAAGAAGCCTTCTTTCTATCGTGAGCGGTGAATAAATTATACGAATTCAACAAAATAGCTTTTTTTATATACTCTGTCTCGTATTTTCCGTTCGGCATGTTGAACTTGACACGCCCTAAGCTCGCCAAACTCGTACCTCTATAAAATCAACCTCTTAAAACTGGAATAGCTTTTAAAATGTGTTCGAAGATGTGAGGAAACCGTTTATTAAAATGAGCTTTCGATATATATACATATATATATATATATATATATATATATATATATATATATATATATATATATATATATATATATATATATATATATATATTTGGACAACGTATAATATGTATTCGTAATAGATATGTATTCGAAAGTAGTCTTAACTTTATTATAATACCCATAAAAGTATATGTACATATATATTAATGATAAATTATGCTTATTTTTTTTTTAAATATATTATATAATCTCTAATTAATTAGATCTCAATTCTATTTAAAAACAAAAACTTTATTAGAGACGAGCTTTAAACACATGTAAAAATTATTTCAATGTCACAAACTATTTGAAAATTTAATAGTTATATATTTAATTTAATATTGTACTGATTACATATAAATATATATATTTTTTTTTACTAATAATAATGTCTATTTAATTAAAATTTCATTAACTTTTACCTGTAGTTTGTGGGGCTAGATGGGATAAAGGCGGATAACGCAATACGCCATTTTTTCATAAAATGTAAATCTGTGTTAAAAACCTAGTAACGGGTATTTAACTGTTACCAAAGACAATAAATACTTCATAAAATAAAATTGTCTTAAAGCTGACAATTTTCATAGAACAATAATCATTTAATTCAATAATGCAGATACGACTGGAATATGATTCCAAAAAAATGTGAATATAAATAAACACGATATTAAAGGTTTTTCAGACTATTAAAAATAATCATAAAATACAATGTCACAATCCTATCTTTAGTCATTAAATAGTACTAAAGCTACTTATAATATTTTTAACAATGTGGCCTTCACGTTGCTTTATGAAGGGGGATTTTAAATACATTTAACACAAAGCAATGTCTTCTCATAACAACAATGCGTGTGATATTCAACGCCATAAATTCAGATTAGACTCAAGCTTCTTGATAAATAGTGCTTGGTTAGTTTTACGCAATGTTTGTTCAGCATTTGCCCTTAAGTTTTGCCTGTCTTAGCTACAACTACTGAAATGTACATTAGTTACGACTAAAACGCTGAAATGATTTATAAGCGTAAGTCATATCAAGAATTTAACATATTGTCATCATTAAAAATATGATGTTACGCGTACCTACTTTTATCATAGGACCGTGTTTAACGACCTCGAGATACGACATTTCATTTCCTCTACTTCATACGACGACGTTGCTGAAAATAACTCAAAGTAGATATTTCTCTTTATCTTTTTAACTGGACAAAATAATGTAGTATTTTTTTGTAAATTGTTTGCTGAAATAGGTACATACAAAGAGACTGACTCTATTGTCATTTAATTTCGTTCCCCTCTGTATTGTTTATTAAATGTAAAGGCTTTGGCATCATTCATTCCTCTTCCAGGTTGTACTAATTTCATCTTGAAATCGAAAAGTCAATATTTTCAGGTGAGCGCTTTCAGACGTCTCTGTGTTTTCAGACGCGGAAATAAGATTATAAATTATTTCCTCGATTCAAAATATAACGTTTCGTTGATACCCTCTATGGATTTTTTTAATACAAGCTGTCATTTTTTTGGTAATATGTTTATTTTGAAAATGTCAAGGAGATTCGTAGGTCGAAAGCACAAGCCCTTTCGATGATTTTTGGATTATTTCCTCTTCAATATTTTCTTTTGCCTTTCCCCTGAGAAACGTATTTGAATACAACCTCATTATTGATTATAAAAATACAATTTACCAGTCCAATTCGTTTCAATGACAACGTCTTTAATCTATTATTAAAATTACGATGAATAAATGTTTGTGAATGATTTTTTTTAAATTTATTAACGGGTGAAGAAGATTCTCCATTGGAAAGAGACGTTTCAAGCAGATGGTAAATGGAGGTAACTTTTCTATTCCTGAGTTTTTCACTCTTTAAAATCTCTTTCTTTTACTTCTTTGTAGTGTTTTCTGCTGTTACATACTAATTAGATATGAAATGTCGACTGTAAAGGCATATCATTTTATTTTCAATATTTACCCTGTTAACAATGTAAAGCAGTCTAACTCAAGTTTCTCACGAACTCTGTGTCTTTTCTTAAGTATTATCGTTTACCGAGGGAATATGTTCAGTATTTAATATGATATTATGGGTTTTAATATAGGAAACGGATATTCCGCATTGTGCACAAACAATCGTATTTTACAAAATAATATTTTGTCGCAACACAGGAACTTGTGAACATTTTCAGGCGTCAACACATTGCAGAAAATTGTGTCAATATCTCATATACTATATAATTAAATTTATTGAAAATTTTATTAAACTTATTATTTATTTGTAACAGTCGATTATATGGATAAATCGTTTAATATAATAACGTAAAGAACGTTTAATATTATATAATATTTCATAATTTTATGCAAATTCTGAATAAACCATTAAATTTATAATAATATCACGTAGCAAAAAATACAAAATAATTAAGTGGCTTACAAAAAAATGGTCTTGTAAGTAAGTTCACCTTTTTTTACTCATTTTACCCATTGAATAAAAATTCAACAATCGTTTTTCAAAGTTAAAATATATAGATTTTAATTATTGTATTTCGATAATCTGTTGCAGTGAAGTTTATTTGTAATTAAATAATTTGGTTATTACCTTGTTAAATTAGATTGTTTCCCACTGTACATTTGTATAATATTATGTAAGTGCAATTTATTTAAAATAATTAAAACAGACACACATATGTTATCATAATTAATGTTCCTGCTGTGATATTTATCTTGCTGTGATTGTCTTTAATAAGAACCTTATTGTAGAATTGTTATAGAAAGTTTACATGACTCGCTTATCTTCAAATAATATATTTAAGTATATAGTGAAAAAAATGAATTGTTCTACTTATGAAGACATTCAGATTGTTATAAGTCAGTTATCGTATGGCAAAGGATACTGGCAAGTTTGTCAAGTAGTATAGGAAGTGAAGTGTCGTGCCTTATCTAAGACAGACTGGGGTTGGTTTTCGCCCTTCAGACACTAAATCACCCGAGTAGACGTTTAATTTTAATTTATTTTGAACCTATTTATGAATCTCAATTAATGCCCTTCGTCCCGCGCTATTAGCAACCACCACCCACCCCCAGCATCGCCTTTGAATATTATCTGATGATTAACAGCTTTGTTTGTCTTAATTAATTTCACTTTAATTTCTTCAATCTTCCGATTCCGGCCCGCTCTTATTTTGTTCAGGCCGTAACTCTTTCGACCGTTTTTGCAATCGGATTTCGGCACAAATTTATATTTTATGACTAAACTATTTAACTAATCGCTCGCATAAAATGTTATTTTGACCAATAAATTTTCTCGAATTAAAATAATAAAGCGAAATTCACAGTAAACGAATCTTAATACAATTGAAAAACAGTATTATCAAAAAAATGTATTTTTCTAATTGTTTTTTTATATTTGAAGCTCTAATACCATTCTTTAAAAACAATTCTCAAATTTGTTTTGTTACGGCCGTGATTCTTCATACATAAAAGTTGTCCCAAAAACATAATTATGAATTGGTGAGAGAAAATTTGTGCCAAGTACCTTTATATAATTCTGGAGAAGATAGGTTTGGTATAAGTTAGAACGTGTTAGTCTTTAAAAAATATCCTTATCCGTTAGAAAGTATCATTAAATTAATTCATCTACAAGAGTATTAAATAAACATGTATAATTTTGAGAAAACAGGTATGATTTAGGTTAGAATAGTGAATTTTGTTAGGTTTTTTAAGCTGCACTAGATATAATATCCGTGGTTTGTGTGCCTATAAAGTATTCTCTTTTCCTTATTAATATTAATAAATAATGTTCACAAAAAATAACAATAAATAATGTGTGAGCCGCCTTGTGGCCCAGTGTAACGGATTCGTGAGTGAAGACTCCCGGGTTCGATTCACGGCACCGGAGTCACTTGGTAGATCTAGCTTAGCAAACTAGATCTTAAGTACTCATTGCTGTGTGGTGGCCTGGGAAACCATCTCTACTATATTCTCCCGTAAAGGCCAAGGTGGCCTGGCCAACCCCTTATAAAGGGAAGGCGTCACGATATTTATTTATTTAATAATGTTCACAATTTGATAACCATAAAGTTCATGGAAGTTTTATTATTTCCGGGAAGCAAATTCAATCTCCTTTAATAATCTGTTACGATCGTGCTCGGTATTGAATAGTATAACTTATTTTGTTGGCGAATTGAATAGTGAGATTTACCAGCTGGCGATCGCCAATTACTACCCTTAATCCTCTCCCCCGGTCGGAGAAATTAATCGGCTGGGTATAAAAATCGGTGGTGGCGGCAAAGACAAAGCAATTTCCCGGTCATGTGGATGTGGGGGATGATGGTGGTGGTGGATAGAAGAGAGAATCTCATAAATGTATCGCAGGCAGAGGGTGAAATGGAATAGAGCCTCCATCCCCTACAGACAGACGTATGGACATTATAAGTCACAAGTATTAATCTGTCTGTGCCTCCGTGCCATTGCCATCATCATCATCTTCATTGCATCTTTTTTTCGGCACTTTGATTGAAATGACTTCTCCCCTCTTTATGACGTCAATAAGATACATAATATTTCATACTTCTGACATGAAGTCATCGCGCAAAGAGGGCCTGAGTTGTCCATTATGGGATTTAATATTGTCACAGATCAAAGTATTTTTTTCTTCTTAGATTCATTTGTCAACCATTGTGATTGTTACCATAGAATTGTAGACAATAATCTTAAATTGTGACACAAATTATCAATTGAAATATTTTTATTCAGTTTAGTTAAAAGTTCATATCAAACAATAAATAAACGGGATGTTATCTTTTTGACGTAATTCCCTTGTAAGGGAGTATATAAAAGAGGTGGTTTCCCAGGCCACACACAGCTATGAGTCCTTCAGATCTAATTAGTAGTAGATCTACCAAATGACACCGTTTTTGCTAGCGCCGTGGATCGAACCCGGGAGTCTCACCCGCGAATTCATCTCATAATAATTTAAATTATTAAAATAAAGTGTAAACGGTATATTTAAAAGAACAGACAACCAAAAAAAAATCAATTATTAAAAAAAATACTACATAGGAAATCATTATAAGCCCTTATATTTGAAATTTTATTTAAATGGTAAGTATAACCCATTACTATAATCTTTATAGCCATGATATATTATGCTGGTGATATTATTAATTATTTTAACATACATTTAATGAATAAATTGTATGTTTCGAACCATATGCAATGCATTTTGAGAAGAGTCAGTTTTGTTGATTACACGTATGAATAATCTTTCATATGGGGTAAAGGTGTATTATACACATTTATTACCGAAGGAAGAAGGCATATAATACAAGTTAGAATACTACTTGTTATACAATATTTCCACATCTCTATAATATCGCGTCCTCCCCTTCGCCGTCTTATAATAATTACAATAGATAAGTCGGTACACGTCTCAAGAACCACCCTTCACCATCCCTTAACATCTTTATCTGCAATACACATACTTTTCTCCAGATCTCCTATAGGGGGCTCGCTACAATTATTCAGACTGTAAATTGAAAAATGTACTCCGTGACTTTTATTCGAGTCCCTGTTATTATTGTCAATTGAGTACTTCGAATGCAACGCGCTTCACCTTTGTGCTTTTACAATTGCTTTTTTTTAAATGCATTTACAACATCGAAACGATTTGATTTAATAACCAATTCAAATATTGCTATTTGAAACAGATTCAATCTCAATTCAAATATATTTTAAATTAACTGTAAAGAAGAAGTAAAACCAACATAGTAGATAATCTCTATTATGTGTGATAATAAAAGAAGTACTCGTCAGGTTTGTCTAAATTTATGTCTAGACCCATTGGCTTCTGGATAAATTTCTACTTGGCGATTCATTTTTCTTGTTAGTTTTTTTTTCGCCTGAAAATCAGCAATTCATAAGATGCACATTTCACTTTCACATGCAGTTTTATTTCTGTCTAGGAAGAAGTTTCCGAATGCACAACAATGCTCCTCTTCTATTGACGTACGGAGAATACAAATTTCAACAGTCACGTTTTTAAGACATACGTATCCGCCTTTTATTCCGAATAAGACATTGTATAATTTTTACAATGCTAATCCTGCAGAAGGGCGTATAATAAGAAGTCATGTTGGTGGTATGCAGATAAATCAGTTTGATGCCAAGTACCGGTCGAGTCTGGTAACAAATAGGGCTTCATCTTTCATCCTAGCACTTTTTCTCAGCCCCTCCAATTTGAATATCAGATGCGTTTAATATTAAGTCTTCGCCTCAGGCCTCGTCCTTTTAGGGGTGGACTTTTAGACCAGGTGAGAAGGAGATGAAAAAACACCCCAATCTCGCCCTGTCTGCCAGCATCTTGATTCACTAATTTATTTTGAGAAACTCCCACACTTTTATAATGTGACCTCTTACATCTTCCAAAGTGACTTTAAACGAGTGCATCTTATTAGATGCACTCATACTTTGGGATTACAATAATACAACGTTTATATGGAAATGTTACATTCTACGGGATAATGCAGGGAATAACTTTTCGACTGCTTTTCATATAATTTATTAAGAAGCCTTTTTTTCATTCTTATTATGAATTAATGCAAAAAACGAACACTGGTCTAATCTAATAATTATTATAAAAGTTAAAGTCCACAAATTTATGTAATCATGTTTTGGTATAACAGTAATAATAAAAACGTAATAAATTTTGACTCCATATAACTTTTATTAATTACTTTTAATTTCTGATCTCTATGATTTGAAGCATTATTTAATAAAATAATCATCAAAAGGTTAAG
The DNA here is from genome assembly GCA_022606485.1 of Agraylea sexmaculata. NCBI lineage: Eukaryota > Metazoa > Arthropoda > Insecta > Trichoptera > Hydroptilidae > Agraylea > Agraylea sexmaculata. Next base: position 103,202 of record JAGTTH010002006.1, read on the forward strand.
ATAAAATTAATGTACATATGACTTCCAGAGTATTCATTACATCCGGATATAATCATCAATATTTTTTTTTTAATTATAATATTTCAAGTTTATATATTTTTTTTTAAGAAATAAGTTTGTAATTTCCACTATAGTTTTTAATACTTCTTCAGAGACTAAATTATTTAAATAAAGATGACTACAGATGAACTACTGAATATGACTACATGTTGGTATTCGAAAGTGCTAAAACTATAGTGGAAATTACACACTTATTTCTTTAAATTATGGAATTCCACCAAGAAATCAACGCAATCAATAATTTATATATTTTTAATGATTTCTCCAATAGTACTTAAATACAAACAACACTGGATACCCTGTATAAAAACTAACTATTAAAATATCACAATACAATATCAATTTCATTATGTATTATGAATTCAAAGTTGGAGGTTATCGAACGATGGAGAAGTGGTTCTTTTGAAGTTGTTCATTTTACCAATGCGGAATCGAACGAGGGAAAAAAAACTTTTAACGCATCGTTCATCCCTTTGGAATAGTATCGAATAAAAAAAGTTATGCAGGGGTTGCATTGGATTTTTATCGCGCCCTTATCACAAACTTTGCAAGGCGCTCAATAGCGACTTATCGATGTTATTGCTTCGGCATTTAGGTGAGAGGGTTGTACGTCTTTTAATGTATTCGTTAAAAAGGTTCTTAAGGATATTTTCAAATATGATTTTAATCTCAGATCTGTGATATTGAGTTTTATTCAGTGCGCAGTGATTTAACGAGGAGTGAAATATTCTAGTCGGGGTTTGCCAACTAATATTTTCAATTCTACAACTTTGCCCGTCCATTGTTCCAGTCTATAGTTTTACTAATAGAATGTGAAAGTTCTCTTATATATTTTATTTTGTTGAGTTAGATATTTCAGCGGTCAGCGCCCGGGGCGATTTTTTCAGGCTGTAATGGGTCAATCCAGACGCTACCCGAGAGATCCAATCCCGAACGTCTATAAAAATAAAATAAAATTTTGCCAATAAAACTTTGTACCAGCCTAGCCTCGGGCCTGTGATATTCCGACTTGTCGCTGAAATAATCCCTGAAACCCTCGTGTCTTTTTACTTTACTGTCCGTATTTTAAATTTATTGAATCGTACGAATTGTTTTCGAAACGAATCACTTCGACTGTGTGTAGTTGGATTCGAATTAGTTAATAAAAATATACACATAACTTTTATATCGATAATAAAGAAAATTCAATAAAATTAATTTCCATTATTTTATTCGTTTTTCAAATATCGTAATTAATACAAGTCATTTATTCCATTCAATTGTTTGAAAAACATTATTTTTCAATAGGATTTTATGTGATTTAATAAAATATATTTCAATGAATTGACAAATAAACAGAGGTTTTTAAAAAAAGATTAATATATTGTTCTTTAAACATCTAAAGCAGTTACAGTGGTTGTATGAATAATTGACACCCTTAAGGAAATTTATAACTGACTCTTCGTAAGTTAATTGGAATGAATCAAAAAACCCAAAATAATCTTTAAAAAAAGTATTTATTTAATGTAATAATAAAGCAGACGCGATTTCATACGTTTTAATGTTATTTTTATTACATTTAAAAAAACCTATGAAATGGGTCGAAATTCACTAGTAATTGACAGGCGTCACCAATATTTATTTTTACATGGTTAGAGGTGTTAAGTTATCTATTTAAATTAAGTATGATTAAAACTCTTAAAAGTTATTTTATTATTAAAATAAATAATTATAGACACAGTGTACAATTAAAACCATTTTTTACTCTAAAATCTCGTTTTGTAACATAGCTCCTTCATCCATCAAGAGTCTTTAATTTTTAATATAAAAAAAGCTTGTATAGAATAAATAAAAAAATTATATTAAGTACAATTAAACATTTCCATCAAACAAATTTGTATTTATTATATATTTTAAATTTTTAAACATTTAGCGAAAACGTATTGTATGTTATGTATAAAAGGGAAATATTTTTAATTTATGACTAATGTATTGTTCTTTTTTTTCTTTCAGGTGAGTTTCGTATTTTTCAAGATGGTATTCAGAGGATCAATCAATCCATATTAAGAGTAATTCTTTGTTGCATTCGTAAGTATAACTTTTGATGAAATTATTCACCACACCCTCCACGTCAAAAGCCAAAGAGTCTCGACTTGTCATTCTTCAAAGTCCGCCCCTGCAAATATAAAAAAACTTTTCCTCCCTTTTTGCCGTCAGAATATGAACAATAACTCCACGAGATTAGACCTAAAGTCAATTAGGCTAATTCGGACGTAGACTTTCAAAAGGGAACCTACGAAAAATTAGATTCACATCCCCTCGACTAACTATTGCCGAATATAGCTACATAAGTTTTATTACATACAAAAAATACGAAATGGACTTTTGAAATGTCAAAGTCAGTTAATGTGGCATTTGTTCTCTCCCTGTTCGTAATATTTGACTTATTTGTGCTCTTTTTGAATTCTTTAAATCCGCTAGGAATTCGAATTTGCTTTTATAAAAAAAGGACTCCAAAAATATTCTGTCGTTTTTTATTTGCTCCTTTTACTTATTGCCTTTGAGATTCCTCAGCCGTGTTTATTTTTCGTGAAATAAATTTTGGCAGCATATACAATTTATAATTATTTTATCTATATAAATTTATATTTTGAAACTAACATCCGTGGCTTGGATTTAGATTGTGCTTGTGTTGATTTTGCAATGTGGCACTTTACTGAACAAATAAGCCATTTAGTTTTTTTTTTCAAAGTAATAAATGTCACCGGTACTGTTTGCTCGATGGACTCGGTGAAAAATAAAGCCCTCCACCGAGAACATCCACTGTAATATTAATGCCATTGCCACCTCTGATTCTTAGGGGTTGTATGTATGTGTTGCTTGAATTGCACCCCTAACAAATGGCAGCCGCTTTGCGACCGATTCCACCATATTTCACTCATAAAACCACCCCACACTCCTAAATAAATAAATATTAACTTTGCACGCACACGACCAATATAAAAACGCCATCAGTCTGTTTTCGGTAACAATCCCAAATATATATTTTCGATAAATTAAGTTTTATTTATTGCCCGAATTTTCTTGGCGAGTTGTTTTTACAATTGTATTTGAGTTTATCGAAATATTCGTAATTCTATTTCGACACGATTACTACGTCTGAATTTGAGAAATTCAATTTTCCATGACAAACACGATTTATGTGTGTCTTAGTTTTTCTTAGAATTTCGACCAAAGAAACAAAAATAATAAATAAGTTGAATGGGATATCATCGAATCCAATATTATAACAAAACGATAACCAAATAAACGTTTGATGTAAAAATATTCATTATTTCATCGAGACATGGTCTTTTTATTTATTTTATCATGATGATCCATTATCTTGTTTTTAAAGGTTACATTTTATTGAAATTTTTATTAAAATAATAAATGAGAAAAAGTTACAAAAACCCACTAATAACATAATTGATGACTAAAAACTAAATATATAGATTAAAACAAATATCAATGACGAAAGTATATTTTTATTTATATTTAGTAGTGTCAGTCATCACGATTGGTTGTGCAAGTAAATTGAAAAATAGTCATTTCTCATGATATTTAAGCCCTTTGGCGTAGAGGGGTGATTTTGAGACTTATATGTTGCAGATAATCAATAAATCTAGATAAATAACCCTTTATTATTAATAAAATGTTCATCTATTTTTTACGCATATGCAAATTAAATTATCTGTTGTACTTTATACAGTCAACTGTTCATTTGATAATTCAATTGCCAGTGTGTAAATTTTAGTAAATATAATATTCCTGGAATACCACCAGGGATTCATATATACAATATTGAATTTTAAATAAACACGAAATGTGTTCGTTGGTGAGTATTTTCATTTTGTCCGCTTAGGGCGAATAGTGGTGGTGGTTCACAAACGTTTCATATGAAATTTTAATTTGCAATAGGTGGACCCAAAACTCGTCTGCGTCCAACGGATCGAACACATAATTTTTCCAAGGGAGGCAACCTTTAAATCCCACTATAATTTCCCCGGGGGCTGTGGGCTCGCGGGGCGTAGCACCCCCAGTTCCACGCGTAACTTTTCCCATTACGCCCCCAAGAACCTCTGTCCCTTTCCCCAGCTCCTTTTTCAAGGTATGTGCTAAATTGTATGCCGATTATTGTCTGCTTTCTTATTCTTTTTCGGCCCTTCTTGCGGCTTGGCCCTTGCTTATCTGATTACGTGTCTCCGTGCAATATACACTAGAAATGTATCTTATTATTGTTTTATTTGCACAATTTCTGGAAATGTACAAATATATTAAGGATCTTCATCCACATTATTTAACTCTACGATTAACAAAGATCACAATCATTAATTAAAATATCCATATTATTACCCATAAATTATACGTTGAAGCCTCTTATAACGAGCTTAATTCGTTCCAGATCCATACTCGTTATGAAAAACTAATTTTCCCACATAAATCAATGAAATATTTATTTACATATTTTTATTGTTCATTAAAATAAACGTAGGAACCTATATTGAATATGATTTTAGTATCATTATTTATATTATATTTTTTTACTAACTACTATTTTAAGGGTAAAAACTTAAGGATGGCCAAAAATTTATACTGATTATACTTATGACTGATTGTGAGATATTTCATTGATTTTTTAAATGTGCTGATTTATTTAATGAATTTGACACTTTACACAATATTTTTTATGCAAAGTCATCGAAAAATACGTTTACCATAATCATTATTTTCAGATTAAAATAAGGTTTTGTAATGGATTGTCCGTACTTACGAAATCTTAAAAATACCACTCTGTGTAAATAAAATCCATCTAATAACATACATAATGTTCAAAGAATCGTGAATAAATTATTTAACCATTCAAATTTATTGCGTCAACATTTTATTTTTGTTTATACAATAACAGAAATATATAACGTTTTAAAAAAGAATTTCGTTCTTTGCGACTTTGTGAAATCTGGTTTGTTTTCTATTAAAGTATACTTGGTGTAAAAAACTTGTACCCTTTTTCGTCGTTATGATACAAAAAGGTGTCGTGAAAAGCCTTCCTTTGATCTCACACTACAAAATATTATATATTTACATACTAGAGACACTAAGTACATACTCTGTACTACAAAATGAATTGTCTCTTCTTTCACACAAATCTAATTACGCAAACCTGTGTAGTCGCCCCATGCTTTTGCCCCATAGTTTTATACTCGTATTACATAATATTGATTAGATTATATTTCATTATGCTTAATAACACTTTATCCTTTGAGGATTATTGGCCCTCATGTGGTGGACCCGGATGTAATAATTCTTTGTAGGCATTAAATGAATCAGCACTATTTGGTTATTTGTTACACGGCTTAGAAATTAACTATCGAGTATAACTGGAATTAAATATATGTTTTTTTTTTTTCAATTCTCACAATCCGACTCATTTTGTTAAGCAAGCTATGCTTGAAACTCCACAGTCTTAAGCTAATACTGCTCATATCGCCAGAGGGGACTTGAACAAGAAGTGCCTTGTGTAGTTAAGTAAAAAGAGTTCTTTGTGCATTAGACACATTTAAATATGGTAAGCGGAAACCCAAGCAAAATAGCATTTAAATTGCATACTTTTATAACGATGTTACTCTGTTTCGGAATTATCTGAACCATAGAATAAATCAGCACAGAAAAAACATATGCACACTTTGTTTATACAAAGACTAATAAAAATAAATATTTATAATTGAATGTATTATAAATGATAATTAATAATTATATTTGCTTATTTGAACCAAGCAAAAGATTCATAAGAAATTGATCATGTTCAATTGTAATAATTCTAGATAAAATAATAATCTCTCTCGAAAATCATCTGAAACCTGCGTCTTCTAGTTATATTATTTATTATTGATTGAAATTATATTTTATTAGTTTAGAAAAAAAAATCTACAGTAAATATCAATAGGTACTTAGTTTTAAATTAATTTTGCAATGAATATTAAATACTTTAAATATACATACAATAATAGCAAGACATGATTTTTTACACAATTTTGTTCTTTACAAAAAATCTGATGTTGTTTGTTGGCAATCATCGACAATATTAATTTATATTTGTTATTTGGTAGATCATTGCTGTGTATAATTAGGCGTTATGTTATTTTTTTTATATTGCTAAAATTAAGATTAGGCGACGTAGTATTGCAATTTGTAGTGGATATAAGCAAGTTCGTTTTGTGGAGCAATTTAAGTTAGTTCATTTCACGACACTCACTTTCGACACAAAAGCAATAAAGTGTTTAGCTTTAAAGTTGAGCTATGAAAATAGACGATAAGAGGAGATCTTCGGAAACAGCATGCTGTTAGGTTCCTCAGGTTTACGACAACTTAGACCAGAGTTTAAATTATGAGCTAACGGAGGTTGTGGACATTAGAGAAATTAATGTGCTAGTAGGAGAAACCACAACACTGCAACAACAACAACAACTTGTGATATTCGACCGGAATGGCAAAAACCCACAATAATCTGGTCAGACTATCTAATCACCGAATGAAGTATATATAAATAAATAATTAATTCATGATATTAAACTGAAGCGAACGGTGTTGATCACGAAGCTACGGCGTAGCTGCTACGCACACACCTATTTATAATGTCTTTAACGAGGCGTATGTATAATGTAGTAAGGGTAAGTGTGACTAAACGCAGTATGGTGCCACCAAATTGTCCCCAGTCTCAGTATAATGTGAAACCCATTTCCACCAATCAATAATTCATTTTACCCACTATCTTGCCACCCCTAAGATGCACTACCCTCTCCATCCTATCTGCACTTGTCCTACTTCTTAAGGGTCTTGAACTCAACAACTGGGCTCTGCACTTTGCGGAATAAATTTGGCAACCTCGTCCGTCGTAAAATTATCCTTCAACTTATGCAATCGATCATTAAAAATATTAACATATTTTCGGTATGTATATTAAGTGTAACTAATAATACCAGCATTAATGGCTCAGGGAATAAGACGCGTGACTACAAATAATGTGGTCATGTGTTCAAATCCCGCTCAAGTCAATTTTTTAAAATTGATTTGATCGGTTATTACGACTGACAAATCGGAAATAATATTACCAAAATCCGATCGATCGTCTTGATCCAGGTTTACTATGATTTTCTGGATTGTAAGGTAAATACTGTTTATTAATTAGGCGATCTGTGTAACTAGTAATAGTAAGGATCACCGACAGACATTGTATTGTATTAAAACATCAATACAAAATTTTTGATTTATAATTATTACGAATTTTAAATGAATATTCGTGACGTTGCACTCGTATCGTTAATAACGAAGCTACTAGATATTCACTAAGCATAGAAAAACCCGGCCAAAATTCATCACATCACATATAAAAATTATGTTTATTTAAAATAAATACGTGCAAACGTATAATGAATTACCAGTTGCATAAATAATGTGAATGGTATTAATTAGTGTTGCGGCTTCTAAACTTGTAATCCGGTTACTGCAACAAAACGAATAGTAACTATGTGGTAACACGTTGTTGTCTAAAAAAAACCTCTTTTAAAAAGGTCCATCAAAAATGTAGGTTATCTGGTATTGGATTTATTATTATCTGGTGGTAGATAACTGTGTTCTCTTAATTTAAAAAAAACGAATATACGTTCTTCCAAATAATCAGTCACCAAATGATATTATACATTTACTCATGTCGAATAATTATGCATTTACAAAACACCATCTCAAGCTTTGTAAGGGTCCTAAATTTAGGTTTTCATGGTTGTAGTTGTTCATAAAAAATAAATAATTAAAGTTGTAGCTTGCATCATATGTATGGGGTGACATACAGTGCATCTTGAAGGAAGATCGTATTGCAGCCGTATTTCTTACAGCCAATCACAGATTACAGGGGGTGTATAATTTACGAGATTTAGCTCTCAGATAAATAAATAAAGAGACCGTATATGTGTGTATGAATAGAGTAGAGGGCTATTAAGGGGTATCTTGTTTTGGTAAGCCCCCAGTACATATAATATGTCCCAGCGCAACAAAGTGCACAGGGCTAAATGCATTTTCTTCTGACCGTAATTCAATAGACACCTCAAAGTGTCTGGAGCTGCACTTTAATACTAGGGGAAGGAAGGTTTCCTAGCCCAATGTTTGATTTATTTCACCTCCTATCTAATGGAGAGCCATTATCAAGAATCCTTTCATCTTTCCAGCGAAATCTTCTTGTTGGCGCTCTCTTCAAATATCGAAATTACCTTCTTTGTAAACCACTCTCAGTGCCTTGTTTATATTAAAAACATGACATAACTCTCATTTTTATAAAACCCATTTAAATGAATTTTTATAGTTGTACCTACTACCAACGTTTATTTTTTTTTATTTATACAATTTCTTTATTAAATATAATTTGCGTACAATGTTTTGATACATTATGATTAGATGTTACAATATTAAGTTTGTAGACTTAGTCGTTTACTTATTTTAATACGGAGTATAATCAATTGATATTTAAAATAATTAATAAGTCATAACATAATTTATGGGAAAAAATACAAAAACCCACTTGTAGAACTACTAATATATATATAAATATTATACATAATAAATAATAATAATAATAATAATAAAATAAAATAAACTTAGAATTACAAAAACATAAACTTAATACTATATGAATAAAACAAAAATAATGTGAAACACGAATATAGTAAAATCATTAATGACAGGCAAATTACCAACGTTTATATTTCAAGATAAATGTACGCATAATAATCGTTCAAATAGTTATGAATGTTAATAGAATGATGAGAGTTTGTTAAGATACCAAAAAATCTATTAATATACAAAATAAAATGCGTTAATGTATTTTATTGGATTTCATTTAACTCTTCTCAAGTATTTATTAATAATCTTATCTTAATATTTGTACAATTTTTCAAGAGATTAGAATTTTTTCTTTGTAGAACTTTATTAGGACAAATAAATAATGTCTCAAAGTAGAATATGCATTTCTTTAATAAAATTTGAGGCTCTTTAATAATCTCCCATAATCTAAAATGATTTTAATTATTATACAATTTCTTTGTTTAATATAATTTACATATATTGTTGATAAAATATGAGATGTGACAATATAAAGTTTATAGACTAAGTCTCTTACTTATTTTAATACAAAATTTTTTGTTATTATTGTTAATTACTACTACTAATAATAAAATAAATTTTAAAAATATAAAAAATGTTTAATTATGTATGAATAAATAAAAATATTATGAAAACAAATATAGTAAAATCATTAAGATCTGCGGAGACAGTCAATCATTTTGTTACAGATAATTTTAATACTATTCACATTATATACATTTAAAACATTAATATTTATTAGAATTATGATATATTTTGATACAATAATTAAATGGATAAAAATAAAATATGCGTTGGGATAAGTTAAAATACGAATTAAATAAATACTGAATAAATAATAGAAAAATTAATTCAGCTTGTAAATGACGAAACTGGATATCAAATATATTCCCGGTTTATCGATGCGTTAATAATTGAATTACCCGATAGTAATTCAATGGTATTATTTATTTTATTATGTGTGTAATGTAAATGTCAATTCGGATACTTTCCAGATGGTACCGAGTCTACCGATAACCAAATAGTGGGCAATAAAACGACTCGGGTTGGTTTTGTTTATTGTGAATAGGGAAAGTGGTTGCGAATTAAAATGTTATTATAGAATCGCCCTGGAAGGCTTTGCGGTTGTTCTGGCATATAAAATTCCAAAACATTCCCTTTAATGGTTGCAGCCATGGTGACCAGAGTCCAATTTTATGGACTATCGACCAGATACACCCTGTTCGTGGAATATTCACAGCTTTTTAACGACCCCTAATTGTTTTTCGTGCAGGGGTCGTCAAGCATACCAAAATATGGCCCACAACAGTATCTGATTACCAATTTTCTATCCCCTGCTTCCGATGCCTTTTACTCATATCTATATTCTTTCAAACTCTCATTGTTATCTGTACACTAATAGCATGGATCAATTTAATATTTCAATGGGTTTTTTTTTAATTATTTTTATTTAAATGCTATTAAATAACCCAAATAAATAAACGTAGCAAGTTAGTTCCTGTGCCTTTTAAAATATAAGTATAATAATATAAGGTTCTTAATTAAAACAGATATATATTGATCTCGAGAAATTACTCTAACTACTTACTAAAATACTTACTAAAATACTAATAAAAAATGCGTTAATTCATATAATTTTTTTGATAAACCAGTTGAACCAATCAAGTGTATTAAAGCGAAATAATTATGAAAAAATGAAATAAGCTCGATACACCAATCATCTCAAGCTCAGGTTCGAGTCCTGCCTGAGATGATTGGTGTAATTTAATACACTTTAATATCATGTTAAAATGTAAAAAATTGGGTTGAAATTAAAAAAAATCTTAATATCTTTTCTCAGTTCATTTCTCAATGCATTTCAGGTATAGTTATTTTTTTTTATGAAAATTCATACAATTTTGATGAGTATTCAAAAACTTTCCTTTGATAGTTCTTGCATTAACTATTTATTTCATTCGGATATATTTTTATTTAATTTATATAAGGTATAAATCAAAGTTTTACATGATATTTTTTTTTTTTTTGAATAGTCTCAAAATATTTTAGTTTATATATAATCGGCTTTAATTGAATGTGAACTTTATACAATTTTACCAATGTCTTGGTTATACTTGTGTACAATCTAAGTTTATTAAACACCGAATTGATATTGCACTGGTCATACGTGTTAGTATTTTCAGGATGTAATTGTCGAGATAGGGTGGATTTCCCAGCTATTAGGGTAGTCGAAGTTCGAGGGTTGTTCCGAGCACCAGATGCTATACTGACCACCGATCTGAATTTTATTGAGGAAATGCACATACTACAAGTACTTAAAGTACTATCAAAATAGACATGATTCACTACTGTCTCCATTGAATTATTTTTATTTATATATATAATCATTTAATCCGATGCGTATAAATAACCAGTTGATTTTATTTGTTACAGGTAAATATTGCATTGGCTAGACTTGCAGGAGGGTTGTGAAGGTGAAAGGTATTTTTCATCGATAAGGTTTTCCACTTTGAAATGTGACCTACCCTAAGATGGCCTCTTATACAATCAGCACTACGAGTGTTTTACGAGATTCGCCCCTAAACTGATTTGACCCAGGCATAAAATGACCCCCGCCCCCTTATATAAGGGATTGGGGATACCTACTGCCAAGTCTCCACTCATTTCCGTTCTTTCTTATCGTCGTCCCGATTGATTGATTTTCCTGAAAACGGACACACTAGTAAGAGTTTGCTTCGGGTAAAATAAAAAGCTTACAGCGAACAAGGCATTCTTATTAGATCGCTTTCGGTCTTTATGTCGGTCGCCTCGGATATACTAAAACAAAGTTTAATAATACTATATCGATTATTTTGTCTAAAAGCACAACTAATTCATTATTTAATAAATAATGTAATGGTCTTAGTTTGTATCATGAAATGTAGAATGGTCGTTATATTAGATCTCGATAAATTAAATAAAAATAATGACGTAGAAATAATTTTGGAAGCTATTGATTTTAAATGACAACCAATGAAAATTGTCCCAGTTCAGGTAGAACTATTATGTATGTTATTTAATTTTATTTAATATTAACCATTAAATGTGTTTTGTGGAAATCAAAGTACCTACATTCACAAGATCATGTCGTCTTCCCCCAGGTTCTATCTAATTGCGGATACTTCTTGATCAGGAGAATAGCTCTATACATCTTCTTGGTTTCCCCATTTCTTTTCATTCGATTTTACTACCCCTAGCTACTACGACTTCATTATTACCATCACATATATTATACCTACACATTCATGCGATTGAATTTTTTAAAAAAATCCACAAAACGATTCATCGGAATGTTTTAAATCTGGCGATGAATTAAGCTGGACTGTGTTTTGATTATGATCTGGCCTTATATTGAAATGAAGGGATGGGTTCTGGCAATAATAGTAAATATCGAAAGAGAACGACCCTCTCGGTGGCTAATCTACGATCCAAAGGGGTGAGTTTCGAATTAAACCGCCCCCAAATTACCCACCAAAGGCTTATCGACTATTCCTCTCACACACAATTCATGAAATTTTAATAGATACTCTCGACAATCACGCCAATAGACGATTGCCTTTTTTCACCGCCTTAATTGCATACACTGCATTTAATTTCCCACATTGCACGAAATGGCCAGTCTTTAATTTTTATTGAAATATTTAGAGTACCCAATGGATTATAATCAAATTCATATATGTATAAAGTAGCAGAATTAAAATATTTGGGTTTATAAAGAGTTTTACTTGCTAGAACATAAAAATTATGCATATTTATAACAAAGGTGATAAATACATTCACAAATACATATATTACGTTTCATATTTTATCAAACCCTTTTAATGGATTATTTTGATTGACTATAAACTTCACGATATCCCATTAAAATAAATGTATTTTTATTTTTGATATAGCGTTTTTATACAATTTTGAATAATGCTTAGGTAGGTTACCGAATAGATATAAATATATTAGAGTTAACATTATGCATTGAGACAACTAAGTTTTGTTTGAATAATATATTTGAATTAAACACTGCATATTTTATTTATATTTTTTAAACCTGGAGCAAGACGATTGATCGAGATATTATAAATTTTATGATTTGAACCTATGACCACAGTACATCTCTTATCCCTTATGCTATTACGCTGATTATTTTATATTTGTTATGTTATTCACAATTAATTAGTGTATAGTCAAATACAAATATATGTATTAATAGTATAGTTTTACAACAATATGTACAATAATCATGAATTTCATAATTGGTGTATCAATGTTTCATTATTCACAGGGAGAATAATTATAAAATATTTACATGCACGCTTTATGAGTGACCATAATAATATTTCATATTGGTTTATTTTCACCCCGTTGCTTTTATTGTTTCTTTCGGTTGTCCAATATAGTATTATGGAGGTTTGATCGAATTAAAATTCAATCTCGTATTTGATTGGGGATATGTGCGTATTTGCACCAGAGCAGGTCATATGTATCACTTTTCATACAATATGGTTGTGGTTCTTTCACCCATGGGAAAACCTTGTTCAATGCGATTGCCTTGTCGCTTCGTGTATTTTCATTAAATTCTATCTATCACACTACTATTTATATGCCCGAACTAATTAAGATCATAATATAAATGAGATTATATATTATTCGATTGAGAATACTACTGTCTTTGTCCTGAAACGAAGCCGAGATCTGGGCGGAGGCGATAAAAAATCTGCCAGTAAGCCCTTTCAGACACTAGGTTACTCGTTTGCTGAAATAAAGGCTTCGTATGGGGTTTGTTACATTATATAACAAACATTTATTTGGCCTTTTATTATTATATTAGACTCATTCTACAAATTTCCCAACAGTCAAGATCGACTACTCAGATAATAAATCAAGTGTTAACGATTTTCTGTAAACGTGATGGATTATAAGCAATAAAAATAATACAAACTTGTAATTGGAATCTGACAAATACATTAATAATATTAAATCCTTTTTTTAAGGATTATTATTTTAAAAATAAAATTTTACTGTCTGAAGCAAATTTCGACTAGACTCAAATGCAGTTGAGACAAAAAACTATTAGTGGATTTTTATTAAAATTTTATGTGAAATTCTACCAAAGTATAACAATTTCTTTATTTAATTTAAATTTTACATAGTACGAATAATACAAAACATTTTTTGAATTAGACTTTTATTATGAGAACATTTTTATTTGATATAAGAGGTATATACCTAATATTAAATATTAAAAAATATGAGAAAAAAATAAAAATCCATTTAAAAATATGAGGATTAATAAATAATAACAAAA